>OZ030017.1:97190418-97242918 GCA_964023405.1 Apodemus agrarius | reverse complement strand
TTGAGAAATAATCACTGCTAGTCTTCTTTTTTTTTAATTTTTTTTATTTTCTATATTCTATGTTTACATTCCAAAGGCTTTCCCCTTTCCCAGTTCCCACCCACCATAGTTCCCATAGTCTTCAAAGAAACATTGGCTAAGAATGAAGAGAAACGATAGTCATAGAACTTGAATTATTTTTTTTTTCATCACTGTCATCTGAAAGTGAAGACACAGAAAGGCAAGATGTTTAGAAGAAATCTAAACATGACCACCCATAAAACTTTATGTGGTAGGTTATATGGGAATGTACAACAATATAATATACACATGAAATTATACATCTTACTTAGAGCATTCTTTATATTTATTGCCTATTAATTAAAATAAAATACTTGCAGGATACTTTTGGTATTTTGAATGATAAATGTTCTCCATATGTTCCTATATTTGATTTCTTTATTCGACTTGTTGGTGCTGTTTGAAGAAAGTATTGGAAAATACTTGTAGGGATAATGGTATCCAACGCCCACTCATACACAGGGCTAGGCCTTTTGGTTAGGCAGGACACTGGGAGTTTTGCCTGCATTTAACACACACTAAAGCAGGGCAAGTGTTGCACTGTAGGGAAGTTACAGGACACAAATCCGGGATTGGGAAGTGTAGTCTGAAGTCCCAAGGAATGCTGAAGCTTGTTTCAGGTTCCCCAGACTTGCCAGAAAACTATGGCCATCTATTTTTTAGGTTTTTAGGCACCCATGAAGAGCTGGAAATGGAGTAGGAGCCCTTGTACTGGATCCTTCAGGGAGAGAGTCTTTGGCTTGGTCAGTGGCTGCTGGCCCGAACTTGACTTGGTTGTGGTTGGGAGCACAAAGAGGCCTTCTATAGAATATTAAACAGCAGCTCTGTAAGCAAAGCCCTTCTCTATGGCTTGCCACAGCAAATCCCAGTGAAAATAGACAGTCCATGGTTTTAAGGCATTTATTGTCACAGCAGAATATGGATGAGTAAAACTGTACCCTACTTCTCAGGATGGGCCTGAAGTGAGGAGGGTCTGGGAAGAAGAATTTATTGGCTGAGTCCTCCAGGCCTCTAGGTACCTCATTAAAATAAATATCTCTCTTGAGCCTACATGACCACAGGTCACTTCCTCTACCTCTGGAGGGGCTGGGCACTGTTCTTACTCAACAGATGGCCACAAGTCTATGGAGGGCTGTACATACATGACAGGTGCCAGGTGCCCAGGAGCCAGGAGAAATGTCTTTATGTACCATGTACATATACATACACATGCACATGCACATACACATACATATGTATATACATATACATTTACAAGGAAATGCTCATATATTCAAGGAGATGGAGTCAGCAAGATGGAGAGAGAAGAGTATAAAGGTGGAAAGTTAGTCATCAGCAAAGAAAATCCATTCATTATGAATATGTTAATTTATAATAAAAAAGAAGGAAATTGAGGTACTGGAGGAATTATTTACTGCTGTCTGAAACTCATTTCATCTTACATTTACTATTTAAATAACCACATACATTTAAGGAAGGTAATATAATCTAATAGGTGACTACTATGTAAAATATCATTGAACAGAATGATCTCTGAATTGATGGCATTCTATACTTAAATATGATGATGAATTATGCAATATAAAGCATGCTATTTTGCTGTTCCTGTGTGGTAAACAGGGCTTTGGACCTCTTAGTTAGAAAATCCACTGCCACTACTCCCTACAATCATGAAGATTGTAGGCCCAGAACTCATGTTTTCATGAAAACACATGTTTGAAGGGCATCTATGGCTTAACAGGATAGCACACGGTCTTCTGCCTGCTTGTCCATATGTTCTGCTTATACTCTTGCATATCCTTTCTATAAGTTTTGGGGCTACAGAAGGTGAAGGAGGATATTCTAAAGGACCTCAGTACATGTCTGAGGTTAAAATGGACTATGAACATATACAAGTATATTTATTTAATCTTCAATGGTAACAATTCCTTCTACTTCATCATACTTTACCAAAACAGATCAGAGCCTTTCAAAATATCTCAACAAATAAATACGGCTTTCACCAAGCTTTCTTTTGTGAGCTTAATTCACACCCCATCTTGTTAATTGACAAATTAAGCTCCTGAAAATTGCCCTCTGACATCTATATGTGTTCCATGAAATGTTAATGCTGCTCCATATATACTTACTCCCACTTACAAATCAAAATTAATTATCAAACATGACTTAAAAACAATCAAAACAACATAAGTTCTAACGGGCATGGGAAATAGGTTATTCTGAAAAGTATTTGAGACCTGAATATGAGTCCCTGCTTTTAATCCTTAGCATTCACATAAAAGACAAGCTTTGTGGTTTCTCAGCACCAAGAAAACAGACAGGAAAGTCTTTGTGGTTATTGACTGGTGCAGGAAAATCAGTGTGCTCAAGGCTACTGCCAGACTTTTTCTTAAAATCTATTGGAGAGGAGAAACTGAGGAAGATGTTAACATGACGTTGACCCCAGGAAGTATACATGAACATGCTCAAACACACACACACACACACACACATTCACAGAGAGAGAGAGAGAGAGAGAGAGAGACAGAGAGAGACAGAGACAGAGACAGAGACAGAGACAGAGACAGAGATACAGAGAGGCGGAGAGAGAGACAGAGAGACAGAGAGACAGAGAGAGAAACAGACAACACAAATGCACAGAAAAATAATAAAAAGCTCTTAAAAATCAAAGTAAAAATATAACTGACAAAAGAATGAAGTATATATTTCTTCAAGCAAATAATGACAAGCTGAATTGACAGCATGCTGTGATCTGTACAAGAGGATTTGGAAAGCTGCTTGTTTGTCTCACATAAGAAATAAGCAGGTGACTTACATCCTGAGACAACAGCAACATTTTTTACCCATGATTCTCCTTATAGAACTATAAATGAGCATGAAATGTGGGATCTTCTAACTTTCTTCCAAAAATTATAACACCAATCACAATTTCACATTAAAATCATTTTCCTGATGATGTCCATCTTAAAATTATTTTCATAATTTATTTTATTATCCCCAATCATGTCTCTTTATGTGAATATATGTGCATCACACTTTAAAAATATTGCCAAATTATTTAGAAAAATTTTATATTTCTTGAAGAAGGACAAGCTTGGTTGGAGATTCTATCCAAGTAGCTGACTCATATCAATTATCAAGACATGCTAGATTAAAATTAAATCTCTTGATTTTATAATAAAAATGACTGTTAATTAAAATCTCAGCAGTATATATTTTGAGAATGTAAATACAAGAGGCTCAATGAAATATTGATGATATATTGTAAATTCTAGAATAGAATGAGGATCATATATCACTGATGACTGCCAGGACTAATTATGGGGATAGTTAAGCAGGTAAGAAATAATGAAGGGCCAGTTTACTTACATAAATCAATATATAAATAGAAATATTGATAAGCAATCAAATACTTTTATTATTCCTGTCTTTTAAAAGTAACTCTGTTTATGTTACTATCCCCCTCTTTCTCACTCTACCCCCTCTCTCTCTGTCTCTCACTCTTTCAGCTATTGCTTCAAAGGAATGACTCTAAAACTACCTTATTCTCTTTTCAAACTACCCTGTTTCTCCATATGCAAAAATCCCACATAATTTTCTTGTCATGATGCTTCATATAGCCACACACTAGGAGGTATATTTGCTGTGATCTATACTTTGTCATCACCCATCACTTTCTTGCATATTAAAACCCATTCTCCATAAAACTTCTGTTAAGATTAGAAAGTATGGTATGGGAGAGGTTTCAGGAAAGAAGCAAAGATGAATAATAATTCTGAGACATAAAAGGTCATATCTCTGAATACCCAAGATACAATTCACCAATCACATGAAGCTCAAGAAGAAGGAAGACCAAATATGGGTGCTTGAGTCTTTCTTAAAAAGGGGCACAAAATACTCATGGGTGCAAATATGGAGACAAAGTATAGAGAAGCGACTTGTAGAAATGCCATCCAGAGTCTGTTCCACCTAAGAATTCATCCCAGATATAGTCCCCAAACTTCAACACTATGTGGATGTTAAGAAGAGCTTGCTGAAAGGAGCTTGATACAGCTGTCTCCTGAGAGGACTTTCCAGAGTCTTAAAAATACAGAGTCAGATGGTCATAGCCAACTATTTGAGTATAGAGTCCCCAATGGAGGAGTTAGAGAAAGGACTGAAGAAGCTATAGGGGTTTGAAACCCAATTGGAAGAACAACAATTTGAACCAACCAGAATCCCCAGAACTCCCAGGGACTAAACCACCAACCAAGGAGTACACATGTCTCTGTCTGCATATGTAGCAGAGGATGGCCTTGTTGGACATCAATGAGAGGAGAAGGTCTTGGTTCTATGAAGGTTCTGATAGGTGCTCCAGTGTAGTGTAATGGAAGGGAGGGAGGCAAAATTGGGTGGGTGGTTGAAGGGCCACCCTCATAGAAGTAGGGGTTGGGGATAGGATAGGGGATTTCTGGGAGGGACATAAATCTGGTAAGGAGATAACTCTTTAAATGTAAATAAATTAAAATAAATATATAAATAAATAAAAATTGAAATAAAATGTTCATACCAACCCAGGCTATGATACTCAGGGGTCTGAAATTCAGAATATAAGGCAAAGAGAAAAAAAATAGAGGGTATTATTTTAGATATTGTTTTTATTCTTATCTCATCCATTATATCACCTAGCACAGGCACTGCATATAGTATGCCCTGGTACTACAAGTATGCCACGTAGGTCCATTCCCTTGCCTGTCTGCCTTCTGTCTGTTTATTGCACTTGTGGAAAATTCGGCAGAACACTATTTAGAGCACAGTGATCCATTCCTCTGCCTTTCCCTCATTGAACACATGCCAAACTTTCCTTTGGCACCATCACTGTTTGGAGTCTGACCAGAACTCCGAATCCAGCAATCTATGGGTTCTGATCAACTTCCTGCCTGTGCTATTAAGGACCATGATAATAGAAAGATGATCTCTCCACAGACTTATGACTATTTAAAGGTAAAATATTTTAAGGCTACAAATTGCTACTTACTACATTCATAAGTTGTGCCCATTCCTATTCAAGTTTAAAATACATCAGACATCCTGTTGTAAAACTAACACACAGTGGACGTAAGACTTGACAAGCAGCACCATTTAGCTGGCTCACAAAATGACAAGTTGGATAATTTGAAACAATTATCCAAACAACAATTTATAAATAATAAGAATGGATATAAAATCAAGAAATTCTTAAGATCTAATTTCAAATGCTTAGGTAAAATTTCAAAAGGAGATACAGCACAAATAACCAAGAAAACATATTTTCAACAGAAGTTGTCACCTCCATTGTATTATTTTGTGAAAAATGCAATTTGTTTAGTATACAAGTCAATGACTTAAGAATGCCACTCATAAACATGTTCTAGAAAATCAAATAGGACATGAACAAATCCCTGCTTATGAGGACCGTGACTATACAAACAATTGGAAGAAACGATTAAATTAATTCAAGATTTGAAAATATAATTTAACCAGAAGAATTTCCTAACCTGAAAAAAACCTAACCTGAAATGAAACTCAAAAGTAACTACTCAATAAGTAAAATTAAAAAGCTCAGGGAAATGTCTCAGGAGCAGAGGTTTTCAAACAGAAGAAGGAATATCAGATTCTGAGTATAATATAAAAGAAACTGAACACTCAAAAATGTTGAATCTTAAAGAAAAAAACATCATTGATGGAACATATAAATCTTGAATAGTAAAATAAAAGATCAAACCTAAGAATCATAGATACAGGAACAAATAAAAAGATGAAAAACAGAGAAAACATTTTCAACAACATTTTAGAAACACAGAAAGAAGATGCATAGTAAAGCCAAAGAAGCATACAGAATGCAAAAGAGACAAGCAGAGAGTAACGTTGCATACCGTTTTATAATCAAAACACTAAAATACAGAATAAGGAACATAGAATTAATGTGGGAAGAGAGAAAGGTAAAATAACATTGGTAAAACCATCAGACCAACACCTGACTTATCAATGTAAACCTTGAAAATAAGAATAGCTTAGAATGTTCTTCAAGTTCTAGGAAATCATATATGGACAGTTCAAATTATTATACCTATCCAAACTATCATTTGCATTTGAAAGATAATTGTTTTTTACCAAAACAGATTTAAGGAGTTTGCCTCCCTAAAACATTGCTACAAGTGGTTTGACAATGCATATCGGTTCTGAAAAAAGAAATTAAACAAAACAAAAAGACAAAAGAAACTTATAATTTGAGATAGTTAACAAAAGGCATTCCAAGAAAATATCTCAACAAAAGAAACCATAAATTAGCAAACATTATTCAACAATTTTCAATATTGATGCTATCAAGTTCCTTTCAGAGTCCATAATGGACAAGCTAATATACTAGAAGGTAATCATACAGAAATAGCCTGTATCAGATTACTATATTTTTGTTGTGTACTTGTGTGGTTTTGGTATCAGAGTAATTGTTGCTTCATAGAATTAGGTAATGTTCCTTCTGTTTCTATTTTAAGAAATATTTTTGAGGAATATTGGTATAAAGTCTTCTTTGAAGTTCCAGTAGAATTCTGCACTAAAGCTCTCTGGCCATGGTCTTTATATGGCTCAGAGGTTTTTAATTGATTCTAATTCCTTGTGGGATATGACACTGTTTAGAAAAGTTTATGTGCTCTTGGTTTAATTTTGGGATGTGGAATCTGTCTGTATAGAAAAATATCTATTTTATCTATATTTTCCAGATCTGTTGAATATAAGGTTTTGTAAAAGAATATAATTCTAACTCTAACAACAAAAATATCGGGAAACAAGAATCACTGGGCCTTAATATCTCTTAATATCAATAGATTCAATTCCCCAATAAGGAGACATAGACTAATAACTTGAATATGTGAACAGGATGCACCTTATTGTTGCATACAGGGAATTCACCTCAAAGAGCAAAAACTCAAAGTGCAAAAGTGCAAAGAAAGACACTAACTCAGAGTAAAATGCTGGAAAAAATTTTCAAAGCAAATGTCCCAAGAAGCAAGCTGAAGTAGAAATTCTAATATTGAATAACATCGACTTTCAAGAAAGATAACAAAAACGATAAGGAAGGACACTTCAAACTCATTAAAGGAAAAATCAATCACATGAACTCACCATTCTTATCATCTATGCTCCAAATGCAAGGGAACCCACATTCATAAAAGAAACTTTATGAAACTCAAATAATGCATTGCATTTCACACAATAATAGTGGGATATTTCAACACTCCACCCTCATTAATGGACATGGCATAGAAACAGAAACTAAACAGTGATGCAGTGAAACTACCCAAAGTTATGAACCAAATGGATTTAAATGATATCTATACAATATTTCATCCTACATCAAAATAATATACC
Source organism: Apodemus agrarius (assembly GCA_964023405.1). Classification (NCBI taxonomy): domain Eukaryota; kingdom Metazoa; phylum Chordata; class Mammalia; order Rodentia; family Muridae; genus Apodemus; species Apodemus agrarius. The sequence continues at coordinate 97,235,469 of OZ030017.1, read as the reverse complement.
TTTATTCATCATCTCATGGTATTTACTCTAAAATTGACCATATATTTGGTTTCAAAACAGGCCTCAACAGACAGAAGAAGATTGAAACAGTCCCATGCATCCTATCAGATCACCTTGACCTAAAGTTGGACTTACATAAGAACAAAAACAATAGAAATGTCACATAGACAAGGACGCTGAACAATGCTCTACTCAATAATAACTTGGTCAAGGAAGAAATCAAGAAAGAAATCAAAAACTATTTAGTATATAAGAAAATGAAGGCATACTATGCCAAAACTTATGGGACACAAAGAAAGCAGTGGTAAGAGGAAAATGAATAGCAATGAGTGCCTCCAAAAAGAAACTGGACATAGCTTATACTACCAGCTTGACAGCACAACTGAAAGCTCTAGAACAAAAGGAAGCAAATATACCCAAGAGAATGAGACAGCAAGAAATAATAAAACTCATTGCTGGAATCAACCATGTAGAAACAAAAAGAATTACAAAAAGAATCAATAAAACCAGGATAGATAAACCATTAGCCAGACTAATTAGAGGGCACAAAGACAGTATCCAAATTGACAAAACCAGAAATGAAAAGGGAAACATAACAGCAGAAACTGAGGAAATTCAAAAAATCATCGGATCCTACTATAAATGCCTATATAAAACAAAACAGAAAATTCAGTATGAAATGAACATTTCTAGATGAATACCAGGTACCAATGTTAAATCAGGATCAGATAAACCATCTAATCAGTCCCATAACCCCTGAAGAAATAGAATCTTATTTAAAAGTATCCCAACCAAAAAAAGACTAGTGCCAGTTGGTTGTAGTGCAGGATTCTATCACACCTTCAAAGAAGACACAATATCAAAGTCTTCAAACTATTTCACAAAATAGAAACAGAATTCAACCTAAATAATTATATGAAGCCACAATTATACTTACACCTAAGCCACACAAAGATGCAATATAGAAAGAGAACTTCAGACCAATTTCTCTTATAAAAATAAATGCAAAAACAGTCAATAAAATATTCTCAATCCAAATAGAAGAATAATCAAAACAATCATCCATGATGATCACATAGGCTTCATCTTAGGGCTGCAAGGATGGTTCACTATATGGAAATCCATCAAAGTAATCCACAATATAAACAAACTCAAAGAAAAAAGCCACACATGATCATCTCATGAGATACTAAGTAAATATTTCATAAAATTCAACATCCCTTCAGGTTAAAAGACTTGGAAATATAAGAAATTCAGGCCCAAACGTAAACATATAAAAAAAATATTACAGCAAACCAGTAGCAAACATCAAACTAAATGGAGAGAAACTTGAAGCAATCCCACTAAAATCAGGGACTAAAGAAGGCTGCCATCTCTCTCCATACATATTCAATATAGTACTTGAAGTTCTAACCAGAGCAATTAGACAAGAAAAAGAGGTCAAAGTGATACAAATTTAAAATAAAGTATTCACAATATCACATTTGCAGATGACATGATAGTACAATTAAGTGTCCCCAAAATTCCGCCAGAAAACTCCTAAACTTGATAAAACAAACAGCAACAACCAAAAAACCAACAAAAAATAAACAAACAAAAAAATCTTCAGCAAAGTTGCTGGATATAAAGTTAACTCAAACAAATCAGTAGTCTTCCTCCACTTATAGGATAAACAGGCTGAGAAAGAAATTAGGAAAATGACACAATTCATAATAGGCACAAATAATATTACATACCTTGGTTTGACTTGAACTAAGCCAGTAAAATATCTGTATGGCAAGAACTTCAAGTCTTTGAAGAAAGAAAGTGAAGATCTCAGAATATGGAAAGATCTCTTATGCTCAGGAATAGGCAGGAATACTGTAATATATACGGTCATCTCCCTGAAAGTAATCTATACAATCAATGCAATCTCTATCATAATTTCAACTCAAATCTTCATTGAGCTAATGAAGAAATTGTTAATTTCTCAAATTGTTAATTGAGAAATAACAATTTGAAAATTCATTTGAAATAACAAAAAATTACCAGTATGTTGAAAACTGTCCTAAAAAAAAAAAAAAAAAAAAAAAAAAAAAAAAAAACTTCTGATAAATCACCATCCCTAACACTGATATCAAGATGTACTACAAAGAAGCAGACATAAAAAACTATATGGTATTTGTTACAGAGACCAGAAGGTAGATCAGTATAATAGACTTGAGCACACCACAAATAAACCCACACACCTATGGTCATTTAATCTTTGTTAAATGAGATACACAATCCAGTGGAGCAAAGACAGCATTTTCAATAATGATGCTGTTTCAACTGGTTGTCAGCATGTAGAAGAAAGCAAATTGATCCATTCTCATCTCCTTGTACAAACCTCAATTCCAAGTAGATCAACAATCTCCACATAAAACCAGATATACTGAATCGCATTGAAGAGAAAGTGGGGAAAAGCCTCAAACACATGTTCACAGGGAAAACTTTTTTGAACTGAACACCAATGGCTTATGCTCTAAGGTAAACAATAGACAAATGGGACTTCATAAATTGCAAGCTTCTTTACAATGTCAAGAGGATAAAATTGCAACAGATAGATTGGGAAGATATTTACCAATTCTACATACAATATATGGCTTTTATCCAATATATACAAAGAATTCAAGAAGGTAGTCTTGAAAGAACCAAAGAATTCCATTAAAAGTGGGTTACAGAGCTAAACAATGAATTCTCAACTGAAAATTAATGAATGACAGAAAATCACCTAAAGAAATGTTCAACATCCTTAGTTATCATGGCAATTTAAATAAAAACAACTCTGAAATTCTACCTTGTATCAGTCCAAATACCCTTGATTAAAAAAAACTCAGGGACAGCAGATGCTGGAGAGGATTTTTTGGTGGGATTGCATGCAGTTCCAACCAATCTGGAAATCAGTTTGGCAGTTCCTAAAAAAATTGGACATAGTACTTCCTGAGGACACAGCTATATCACTCCTGGGCATATACACAAAGATGCTCCAATGCATAAGTAGGACCCATGCTTCATTATGTTCATAGCAGCATTATTTATAATAGTCAGAACCTGGAAAGAACACAGATGTTCTTTATCAGAGAAATGGATACAGAAAATGTGGTAATTTTACACAAAGGGGTACTAATCAGCTATTAAAAATCAGGAAATCGTGAAATTCTTTGACCAATAGATAAAACTAGAAAAGATCATCCTGAATGAGATAACCCAGTTACAAAAGAACAAAGATGGTATGCATTCACCTCTCAGTGGATAATTGTCCAAAAGGTCAGAATACATAAGATATAATTCATATTCCAAATGAAGCTCAAAAAGAATGAGGAGCAAAGTGTGATGCATCAGTCTTTATTAGGGGGAAATAATAGTCATAGATGGAAATAAGGAGACAAAATGCGGAGCACATTTTGTGAAGGAAAGGCCATCCAGAGACTGCTCCACCCGACGATCCACCCCGTGGATGTACATGTACAGTCACCAAACCCTACACTATGGTAGATGCCAAGAAGTGCTAGCTGACAGGAGCCTGATACTGCTGTCTTCCGAGAGGCTCTGCCAGATCCTGACAAATTCAGAGGCTGTTTCTTGCAGCCAACCATTGTACTGAGCATAGACACAAATGGAGAAGATAGAGAAAGGACTGAAGGAGCTGAAGGGGTTTGCAACCCCATATGAATAAAATCAACAGCAGTCAACCAGACCACCAGCAGGTGTCTCTATGTCATGGTGTAATATCTTTAGGTATATGACCAAGATTGGTGTTGCTGTATCTTCAGTTATATATTTTTCCAAATTTCTGAGGAACATCCAGATTAATTTCCAGAACAGTACTATCAGTTAGCAAACACACCAGCAATGGAGGAGTGTTCCCATTTCTACAAATCCCACCTGCATCTGCTGAAGCCTGAGGTTTTTTTCTTGTTGTTTGTTTGTTTCCTTAATTTTTACCTTAACCATTATGATGGTTGTAACATGTGAACTCAGTGTCATTTTTATTTGTATTTCCCTGATGAATAAGGACATTCAACATTTCTTTAGATGTTTCTAGGCCATTTGAGATTCTTCAATTGAGAATTCTTTGTTTAGCTCTATACTACATTTTTTAATTTAGTTGTTTGGTTTTTTGGAGTCGTCTACTACTACTACTACTACTACTACTACTACTACTACTATTATTATTATTATTATTATTATTTGGTTTCTCATTTCCCTTTGGTTTTTAAAGGTGTTCCTTTAATTTGCTTATAAGAGCATTCAAAGCCGGGCATGGTGGTACACGCCTGTAATCCCAGCACTTGGGAGGCAGAGGCAGGTGGATTTCTGAGTTCAAGGCCAGCCTGGTCTACAAGTGAGTTCCAGGACAGCCAGGACTACACAGAGAAACTCTGTCTCAGAAAAAAAATAAAAGAGGAGCATTCAATGTTCCTTTTTTTGTTACTTTTTTTTTTATTTTCTATATTCTTTGTTTACATTCCGAAGGCTATCCCCTTTCCCAGTTCCCCCTCACCATATGTCCCATATGTCCTCTTTCACCCCACCCAACGCCCTGCCTATTCCCTAATCGCCACCCTATTCTGGTGCTCTCCTACAAAATTGGATACAGTCCTTTCAGGACCAGGGTCCTCTCCTTCCTTCTTCTTGGGAATCCTTTGACTTGCTAATTGTGCCTTGAGTATTCAGAGATTCTGGTATCATTAATATCAACTTATCAGTGATTGCATTTCATGTGTATTCTTTTGTGATTGGGTTAACTTGCTTAGGATGATATTTTCCAGATCCAACCATTTGCCTACAGATCACATGAATTTATTATTTTTAATTGCTGAGTAGTATTCCATTGTATAAATATACCACATTTTCATTATCCATTCTTCCTTTGAGGGACATCTGGGCTCCTTCCAACTTCTGGCTATTATAAATAAGGCTGCTATGAACATAGTGGAGCATGTGTCTTTATTGTATGCAGGGGAATCCTCTGGGTATATGCCCAGGAGAGGTATGACAGGGTCCTCTGAAAGTGTCATGCCCAATTTTCAATGGAGCAGCCAGACTGATTTCCAGAGCAGCTGTACCAACTACCTGTCCCACCAACAGGGTAGGAGTGTTCCTCTTTCTCCACATCTTCACCAGCACCTGTTGTATCTTGAGTTTTTAATCTTAGCCATTCTGACTGGTGTGAGGTGGAATCTCAGGGTTGTTTTGATTTGCATTTCCCTGATGACTAATGATGTTGAACATCTTTTAAGGTGTTTCTCAGCCCTCCGAACTTCTTCTGGTGAAAATTCTTTGTTTAGCTCTATACCCCATTTTTGATAGGGTTATTTGGTTCTTTGGGGTCTAACTTCTTGAGTTCTTTGTATATATTGGATATTAGCCCCCTGTCGGATGTAGGGTTTGTGATGATCTTTTCCCAATTTGTTGATGGCTGTTTTGTCCTTCTGACAGTATCCTTTGCCTTACAGAAACTTTGTAATTTTATGAGATTCCATTTGTCAATTCTTTATCTTAGAGCATAAGCTATTGGTGTTCTGTTCAGAAACATTCCCCCTGTGCCCATATCCTCCAGGGTCTTCCCCAGTTTCTTTTCCATTAGTTTCAGTGTGTCTGGTTTTATGTGGAGGTCCTTGATCCACTTGGAGCTGATCTTAGTACAAGGAGATAAGAGTGGGTCAATTCACATTCTACTGCATGTTACCCTCCAGTTGAACCAGCACCATTTGTTGAAAAGGCTATCTTTTTTTTCCCACTGCATGATTTTATTTCCTTTATCAAAGATCAAGGGACTATAAGTCTTTGGGATCATATCTGGGTCTTCAATTCTACTCCACTGATCTACTTGCCTGTTGCAATACCAATACCATGTAGTTTTTAATACAATTTCTCTGTAGTACTGTTTGAGGTCAGAGATATTGATTCCCCAAGAAGTCCTTTTATTGTTGAGAATAGTTTTAGCTATCCAGGGTTTTTTGTTATTCCAGATGAATTTGAGAATTGCTCTTTCTAGTTCTATGAAGAATTCATTTGGGATTAGGATGGGGATTGCATTTAATCTGTAGATTGCTTTTAGCAAGATGACCATTTTTACTATATTGATCCTGCCAATCCAAGAGCATGAAATATTTTTCCATTTCTGGAGCTCTTTTTCGATTTCTTTCTTCAAGGACTTGAAGTTCCTGTTATACAGATCTTTCACTTGTTTGGTTAGAGTCACACCAAAATACTTTATATTGTTTGTGGCTATTGTGAAGGGTGTTATTTCCCTAATTTCTTTATAAGCCTGTTTCTCCTTTGAGGACCAGAAGGCTACCGATTTGCTTGAGTTGATTTTATAACCATCTACTGTACTGAAGTTGTTTATCAGCTGTAGGAGTTCTCTGGTGGAGTTTTTTGGGTCGCTTAAGTATACTATCATGTCATCTGCAAATAATGATAAATTTACTTCTTCCTTTCCAATTTGTATCCCCTTGGCTTCCTTATGTTGTCTAATTGCTCTCGCTAGAAATTCAAGCACTATATTGAAAAGATGGAGAGAGAGGGCAGCCTTGTCTAATTCCTGATTTTAGTGGGATTGCTTCAAGTTTCTCTCCATTTATTTTGATGTTGGCTCCTGGATTGCTGTATATTGCTTTTACTATATGTAGGCATGGCCTTGAATTCCTGATCTTTCCAGGACTTTTAGCATGAAAGTATACTGAATTTTGTCAAATGCTTTTTCAGCATCTAATGAGATGACCATGTGTTTTTTTTTTCTTTTTAGTTTGCTTATGTAGTGGATTACATTGATGGATTTCCATATACTTAACCATCCATGGATCCCTGGGATGAAGGCAACTTGATCATGGTGAATGATCATTTTGATGTGTTCTTTAATTTGGTTGGCATTTTATTTAGTATTTTTGCATCAATATTTTTGCATGGGGGTAGTTCGATGTTCTTGTATTTGTTGACATCTGTCTTGTGAACAATTATATGATTGATTTTGGAGAAGGTACCATGCGGTGCTGAGAAAAAGGTATATTCCTTTGCTTTAGGATGAAATGTTTTATATATATATATATATATATATATATATATATATATATATATATATGTTAAGTCCAATTGATCCGAAGTTTCAATTCACTGTGTCCCTATTTTGTTTCTGCTTTCCTGATGGGTCCATTGAGGAGAGTGGGGTGTTGAAGTCACCCACAATAATGGTATTAGGTGCAATGTGTGCTTTAAAATTTAGTAAAGTTTCTTTTACAAATGAGGGTGTCCTTGCATTTGGAGCATAGATGTTCAGTATTGAGAGTTATTCTTGGTGGATTTTCCCTTTGACCAGCAAGAAGTGACCTTCCGGGTCTCTTTTGATGATTTTAGTTTGAAAGTCAATTTTATCTGATATTAGAATGGCTACTCCAGCTTGTTTTCTGAGACCATTTGCTTGTAAAAATGTCTTCCAGCCTTTTACTCTAAGGTAATGTTTGTCTTTGACATTGAGATGTGTTTCCCGTATGCAGCAAAATGTAGGGTCCTGTTTCCATATCCAGTCTATTAGTCTATGTGTTTTTATTGGGGCATTGAGTCCATTGATGGTTAAGAGATATTTAGGAATAGTAATTATTACCTTCTGACATTTTTTGAAATTATTTTGAAATTATTTTTTTTTTATATTTGACAGGTTATCTTCTTTTGGATTTGATGAGAGGAGATTTCTATCTTGCTTCTTCCTAGATGTAATTTCCCTCCTTGTGTTGGTATTTTCCCCCTATTATCCTTTGTAGGGCTGGGTTTGTTGAAAGATATCATGCAAATTTGGTTTTGTCATGGAGTACCTTGGTTTCTCCATCTCCAGAGAGAAGATACAGATCTCACCTCAGTGCTCAGAAGTAAAAGCACTGCAGGGAGATAACTCTCTCCTGGTGTGCTGTGCACTGAAGGCTGTGGAGCCACCTGGCTTCCTGGTCATGCAAAGTAATTTATCCAACAGACTGAAAGACTCTATGGAGTTCTGCTGCACACAGGAAAACGGAAACCATAGTCCATAGGCCTCAATAGAGAACAGCTTTACACAGGACAACAGCTTCTCTGCCCCTCTGAAGATCCCACAGTTGGAAGGCCCCAAATGAGGCCTGCTAATGCAACAGTTGCAGGCCTACCAGGAGACCTGAAGCAACCCAGGAACAAAAGAGGCAGACTCCAGAGAGAGTCAAACCAACCAGCAAACATCAGGGAAATACAGATGGTGGGATGCAAGAGAAAGACCATAAGCAAAAGAATACAATATAAATGGTCATCAGCAGAACCCAGGTTTCCTTGCACAACAAGCAGTGAATACACCAATACAATTAGGAAGCTGACCTAAAATCCTATCTCAGGAAGATAATACAGTTCTTTAAGGAGGATATAAACAAATCACTGAAAGAAATACAGAAAAACACAGGTAAACAGGTAGCAGCCCTTAAAGAGGAAACAAATAAGTCCTTGATGAGTACAGACAATCACAACAAAACAGGTAAAAGAATCAAATAAAGTGGTCCTCAACTTGAAAATGGAAGTACAAGTAATAAAGAAACACAAAAGGAAGCAAGCCTGGGAATGAAAAATATCAGAAAGAGGTCAGAAATTATAGGTGTAAGCATCCCTAATAGACCACAAGAGATTGAAGAGAGAATCTCAGTTGTAGAATGTACTGCAGAAAAGATTAACAAACATGTCTAAGAAAATTCAAAACATAAGAAACTTCTAGACAAATACATTCAGGAAATGTAGGACATAATAAAAAGACCAAATCTATGAAAAATTATAGGAGAGGAGAATGGAGATTCCCAGCTCTAAGGTCCTGAAAACATCTCCAAAAATATAATAGGAGAAAACTTCCCAACCTAAAAATAGAGTGACCATAAATGTAGAAGAAGCCTATAGAACACCAAATAAATGGGACTAGAAAGTCCACTTGTCACATAATAATCAAAACACTGCATGCACAGAATAAAAAAAAAAGAATATTAAAAGCTACAAGGGAAAATGGTCAAGTAACATAAAAAGGAAGACCTATGAGAATTACATCAGATTTCTAAATAGGGATGCTAAAATCCAAAAGAATCTGGTGAGAGGTCATGAAAACACTAAGAGAACACAAATCCAGACAAGGGTTTTATGCCCAGCAAAATTCTCAATCAACATAGAGGGAGAAAGCAAAATATTACAAGATAAAACCAAATTCAAAGAGTATCTACCAACCCAATCCAATAAAGCATTCTAGAATGAAAATTCTAACACAGGAAGAGTATCTACCTCAAAGAAAAGACAAGACATTATTCATGTCACAACAAAGCAAAAAGGAGAGAAGCACAACACATAAAGCCACCTACAAGAAAAAAAAACATAAGAGGAACTAACAGTCATATGTTTTTAATATCTCTCAATATTAATAAACTCAATGTAACTATATAAAAAGACATAAGCTAATAGGCTAGATATACAAACAACATCCAGCATTTTGCTGCATACAAGAAACACACTTCAATAACAAAGACAGACTCTATCTCAGAATAATAGGATGGAAAACAGTCTTCCAAGCAAATCGTCCCAGGAAACAAGCTGGATTTGAATACCAAAGTAGACTTTCAACCAAAAGTTATCACACATGTTAAGGAAGGACACTTCATATTTATCAAAAGGAAAATACACCAAGATAAAGTCTAAGTTCTAAATATATATGATCCAAATGCAAGGGTACCCACATTCATTAAAGAAACACTACTAAAGTTCAAAATCCACATTGAACCCCACCCAATAATAGTGGCAGGCTGCATGGTATTGGTACAGTGTGAGGCAGGTAGATACATGGAATAGAATTGAAGACTAAGAAATGCGCCCTCATATCTATGGTCACTTACTTCATCTTTGACAAAGAACCTAAAACCATCCAGTGGGAAAAAAGACAGCATTTTCAACAAATGGTGCTGGGTTAACTGGCATTCAACATGTAGAAGGATGCAAATTGATCCACTCTTATCTCCCTGTACAATGCTCAAATCCAAAGTGTATCAAGGACTTCCACATAAAACCAGATACACTGAGTTTAATAGAAGAAAAGTTTGGAAGAACATTGAGCACTTCTGCGTGGTGGAAAATTTCCTGAATAGAACACAAATATCTTATGCTCTAAGATCAAGAACTGACAAATGGGACCTTATGAAATAGCAAAGCTTCTGTAAGGCAAAGGACACTGTCAAAAGGACACTGTCAAAAGGCAACCAACAAATTGGGAAAGGATCTTTACCTTTACACCTGATAGAGGGATAATATCCAATATATACAAAGAACTCAAGAAATTAGACTCCAGAGAATCAAGTATCCCCATTAAAAAATATGGTACAGAGCTAAACAAAGAATTCTCAACTAAGGAATACCAGATGGCTGAGAAACACGTAAGGATATGTTCATCATCCTTAATCACAGGAAAATGCAAATTAAAACAATACCGAGATTCAACCTCACAGCAGTCAGAATGGCCAATCACAAAACTCAGCAGACAACAAATGCAGGATAGGATGTGGTGAAAGAGGAACACTCCTCCATTGCTAGTGGATTGGAAGCTGGTAAAAGAAGTCTGGATATCAGTTTGGCGGTTCCTCATATAATTGTACATAGCACTACCTGAGTACCCAGCTATACCACTTATAGGCATATACTCAATAGATGCTCCAACATGTAATATGGATGCATGCTCCACTATTTTAATATCAGCCTTATTTATAATAGTCAAGCTGGAAAGGACCAGGATGTCCCTCAACAGAAGAATAGGTATGGAAAATATGGTACATTTACACAATGACTTATTAATCATCTATAAAAAAAATGAAACTGTGAAATTCTTATGCCACTGGATAGATCTAGAAAATATCATCCTGAGTCTGATAACGCAATCACAAAATAATGCACACTGTCTCCTTATTCACCACTGCCTGCCACATTTATTCAGATGTTATAGACCCCTGCCAGTTTTGACACAAAGAAGACCCCATTTCCTGATACCTTCTAAAGAACCAGCAGCATTGAAGGTCATTCAAGAACCAGCAGCACAGAGGACTTTTGAGAACCAGAAGCAAGAAAGGCATTTGAGAAACAGCAGCACAGGGGCATTTGACTCTTGCCAGGTTGTCACAGGGAAGACTCCACTCCTGAAACTTCCCGAAGAAACAGTTGTATGCAGGGCATTTGAGAGAAAGGGAATCACAGGAGTACAGATACACAGGCTTGCAGGACAGAGAAGTCACAGTCAGAGACACCAAGACACGCTAACAGCAGAGATAATTAGATGGCCAAAGGCAAACACAAGATAAGTACCAACAGAAACCAAGGAAACATGGCACCATCAGAGCCCATATCTTCCACAACAGCAAATCCTGAAAACTCCATCACATTTGGAAAAGCAAGAGCTGGATTTAATATCTCATCCTATAATGCTGAAAGAAGACTCCAAATAGGACATAGATATTTTCCTTAAGGCAGTTACATGGGTCAACAGGTATAAGCCCTTAAAGAGGAAACACAAAATTCCCTTAAATAAATGCAAGAGAATATGTGTCAAATGGTAGAAGCTCTCTAGGAGAAAACACGGAAGTCCCTAAATGAAACACAGGAGAACATGGGTCAAGAGATAGAAGTGCTTAAAGAGGAAACAGAAAAATCCCTTAAAGAATTTAATGAAAACACACACACACACACACACACACACACACACACACACACCACATACAAGCAAACAAAAAAGAAGAAAAAAAGAAAGAACTGAACAACACTCTCTAGGATCTAAAAATAGAAAAGAAACAAAAAAAATTCCAAAGTGAGAGGTCTCTGGAGTTATAAATCCTTGAAAAGAATTCAGGAGACATAGATTCAAGCATCAACAACAAAACACAAAACATAGAAGAGAGAATCTCAGGTACAGAAGATACCATATAAAACATGGACACAAGAGTCAAAGAAAATGCAAAACAAAAGAAAAAATGTTCCTAACCCAAAACATCCAGGAAATCAAGGAGACAATGAGAAGACCAAATCTAAGAATTATAGGTATAGAAGAGAGGAAATATTTGCAACTTAAAGGGCCAGTAAAAGTCTTCAACAAAATTAAAGAAGAAAACTTCTCTAACTTAAAGAAAAAGATGCCCATGAACATACAAGAAGTCTACAGAACTCCAAACAGACTGGAACAGACAAGAAAGTCTTCCTGACACATAATATTCAAAACACCAAATGCTCTAAACAAAGAATGAATATTAAAAGCAGTAAGTGAAATAGGTCAAGAAATAGATAAAGGCAGACCTATCAGAATAACACCAGCAGAAACTATGAAAGCCAGAAGAAGCCAGAAGATCCTGGGCAGATGACATATAGACCCTAAGAGAACATGAATGTCAGCCTTGACTACTATACCCAGCAAAACTTTCAATTATCATAGATTGAGAAAACAAGACATTCCATGACAAAAGCAAATTTACACAATATCTTTCCATAAATCCATCTCTACAAAGGATAATGTGTGGAAAATACCAATACAAGATGGGAAACCATACCCTAGAAAAGCAATAAAGTAATCTTCATTCAAAAAATTCCTATAGCTACATAATCAGAACTTCACCTTTAACAAAGAAGATAACAGTAAGCAAATATCATGTTTCCTTAATTGCTCTTAACATCAATGGTCTCAATTCCTCAATAAAATGATATCAACTAACAGATGGATATGTAAGTAGAACCCAACATTTTGATGCATACAAGAAACCCACCTCAGTGACAAAGGGATTTACTACTTCAGAGTCAAAGGTTGGAAAAAAAATGTCCATGTAAATGGTCCCAAGAAAAAAGCTGGAGTGGCCATTCTCATATGGGATAAATTGACTTTCAACCGAATTTTTCACAAAAGATGACCACTTCATACTGGTCAAAGGAAAAGTCTACCAAGATGAACTCTCAATTCTAAACATCTATGATCTGAACACAAGGGCACCCACATTCATTAAAGAAACTTTAGTAAAACTCAAAGCACACCTTGCAGCCCACACAATAATAATGAGAGACTTCAACACCCCTCTCTAAACAATGGACAAATCATGGAAACAGAAACTAAACAGAAACACTGTGAAAATAACTGAAGTTATGGATCAAACAGATCTAATAGATATTTATAGAACATTCCACCCTAAAGCAAAAGAATAGGACTTCTTCTCAGCACGTCATTGTACCTTTTCCAAAACTGACCATATAATTTCACAAAACAGGCCTCAACAGATATAGAAATATTTAAATTATTCCATACACCTTATCAGATCACCAAGGTTTAAGGCTAGACTTAAGTTCAAACAAAAACAAAATAAAACACACATGCACAGGGAATTTGAACAATGCTCCTCTCAATGATAGCTTGATCAAGGAAGAAATAAAGAAATCAAAGACTTTTTAGAATTTAATGAAAATGAAGACATATCATACTAAAACTTAAGGGACAAGTGAAATCAGTGCTAAGAGGAAAACTCTTAGCTCTGAATGCCTCCAAAAAGAAAATGGAGAGAGCTTACACCAACACCTTACTAAAACTTAAGGGACACAATTAAATCGGTGCTAAGAGGAAAACTCTTAGCTCTGAATGCCTCCAAAAAGTAAATGGAAAGAGCTGATACCAACAGCTTGACAATGCAAATGAAAGCTCTAGAACAAAAAGAAGCAAATACACCCAAGAGGAGTAGATGTCAGGAAATAATCAAACTCAGGGCAGAAATCAACCAAATAGAAACAAAAAGAACTATACAAAAAATCAACAAAACCAAGAGATGGTTCTTTGAGAAAATCAACAAGATAGATAAAACCTTAGGCAGACTAACCAGAGGGGACAGAGGCACTACCAAAATTAATAAAAGCAGAAATCAAAAGGGAGACATAGCAACAGAAACTGGAAATTTATAAAAATCATCAGATCCTACTTCAGAGCTTATACTCAACAAAGTTTGAAAATCTGGATGAAATAGACAACTTTCTAGATACATACCTGGTGCCAACATTAAAACAGGATCAGATAAACCATCTAAGTAGTCCCATAATTCCTGAGGAAATAGAAGCAGTCATTAAGAGTCTCCCATAAAAAAAAAATCAGAGGACCAGATGTGTTTAGTGGGGAATTCTATCAGATATTCAAAGAAAAGCTAATATAGTTACTCTTCAAATTATTCCATGAAATAGATACTCAAGGAACACTACCCAAATCATTCTATGAAGCCACAGTCACAATAACACTACACCTAAGCCAAAAAAAAAAGAAAGAAAAAGAAAAGACAAAAAAAAAGAAAAGAAAAAATGAAAAGACCAAACCAGAAAGGAGAACTTCAGATCTTTCTCCCTCATGAACATTGATGCAAAAATACTCAACCAAATTCTGGCCAAGAATACATTAAAATTATAATTCACAATGATCATGTAGGCTTCATCCCAAGGGTACAGGGATGGTTCAATATACAGAAATCATCAATGTAATCCACTCCATAAACAAATTCAAGGAAAAAAAACACATGGTCATTTCATTAGATACTGAAATGGCATTTGAGAAAATCCAGAATCTCTTCATGATAAAAGTCTTGGAGAGATCAGAGATCAGGAATCCAAGCCCATCCTAAACATATTTTGAAAATATGATTAGGGAATGAAAGTGAAGCAATTAATGATGTCATATTAAATTTTTCATGCTCCAGAAACTCATATTCTCATTTCTTGAAATAAAGTCTTTAAATTAAGGCATTTAATACAGCATGGATTTCCCAGAATTCTAGTTATGTACTTCAAGGATTTTACACTTTATATATGGCTTTCTTTTGGTGTATCTGGTTCCCTGGCATTCTCTATTGCTTCTGTAAGATACTGCCTTGAAATTTTATTTACCCCCAGAAAATCCTGCTTTAGAAGGCCAAAGTGCCACCATTTTGTAACTTTGTAACTCCTATCCTCTTGGCCTCTATTCCAGTAACTAGCTAACCACAAAGATTATTCTGCATTCTATAGATAGTTGATGTTTGCCCAACCTACTGCAGAATGCAGTTAATCCATCTTGCATGGAATGCAGTTATACCTGGTCCCCAGGGATGCATTGCCTCATGATCTACCTTGTAACTTCCCTATCTGAATCCCCCAACCCCTCCCCCTTCTGTGAGTTTTTTTGTTTCAAATACTCTTTGAGCCAGACACAAGGGATCGGTCTCTGAACCTGTGTGGTTATGAGTCGATCCCAGTGCACTGGACCTCCAATAAAGGCCTCGTGTGCATTATAGCAAGATGGTGTTTGGCTGATTCTTTGGGCGTCGCTTTATCCCAAGACTTGAGTGTGGGGTTTCCCCATTTGGTGGGGGTCTCCCCATTTCGTGGCTGGAGTGAGGGCTCGTCCCAGGATTTCACGACCACCCTTAAATCACCAAGACCCTCTTGGAGGTAAGATCCTGTCATGTTCTTTCTGTCCATTGTGTTTATCTGAATTTCTGATTAGCCAGGACTGGTACTTTTGGTTTGCAGTCACCTGCACTCGTGATAGCACAGGGCCCCCATTCAGGAAGTAAGGGGGTGTTACTAAACAGACGTCTTGAGGTGTAACTGACTGCCACACCAGAAGAACTTCCAGGGGACTGAAGGGAGACCTGAGGATGCTCGGAATTCTCCCATCGGGGTGCCGATGTGGACTTTGAAACTCTCGTAGAACCGAGAGACTTCAGGTCTACTCGGCTGTCTGATTTTGTTTCTTTTTCTGGTGTGGGGATCCTGCAGGAGGTGGGCCCTAGTTTCCTTGATATTTGTTTCTGTTTCCTTGATATCTTTGAGTGTTTTGTGTTCTGTGTAACTTTGACGATGGGACAGGCTGTCAGTACTCCTCTGTTACAGATTTTAGATCACTGGACTGAAGTAAGGAAATGAGCTCATAAATTGTTCGTAGAAATCAAAAAGAAACCTTGGAGGACTTATTGTTCCTCTGAGTGGCCATCCTATGGTCTTGGCTGACCACCAGAGGGAACACTAGATTTAACTGTCATTTCTGCTATCAAGGACATTGTATTTCAGAAGGGACCAGGGTCACTCCCCAACCAAGTCCTTTACATTTTTGTTTGGGAATACTTAGCCCAGGATCCTCCCTCCTGGCACCTCCAAAGATCTATCCCGAGATTGAGGAGCCTGCCCTCTGGGAAACTCCTCCACCCTACTGCTCCCCTACACAGGGACCCCACCTCCAGACCATGGTGCGGCCAGTGGAGCAGCAGAAAGACCAGCCGCCGGGACAAGCAGCCAGTGTGCTCAGAGTCCTGGGAGACCAGATTAAACTATGGCGTTGCCTCTTTGAGTCTACGGCCCCCCCCCAGCCGGCTCTGGACAACTACAGCCTTTACAATACTGGCCCTTTTCATCTGCTGACTTATACAATTGGAAATCTAACCATGCCCCTTTTTCTGAGAACCCTTCCAGTCTTACAGGTTTAGTGGAATCACTGATATTCTCTCACCAGCCAACTTGGGATGATTGCCAGCAGTTGCTGCAAGCTCTTTTCTCTACTGAAGAGAGTGAATACTTTTAGAAGCCCGAAAAAACATCCCCGGTGAAAATGGGCAGCTGACCCAAGTCCAGAATGAGATCGACACTGGATTCCCCCTGAACCGTCCCAACTGGGACTATAATTCAGTTGAAGGTAGGGAGAGGTTGACGGTGTACCGCCAGGCACTAGTGGCAGGTCTCAAAGGAGCCAGACGATGGCCCACTAATTTGGCCAAGGTAAGAGAAGTATTACAGGGAGTAAAGGAGCCCCCTTCTGTCTTTCTAGAAAGGCTAATGGAAGCTTATCGGCGCTATATGCCTTTTGACCCCATGTCTGAGGGGCAGCAAGCAGCAGTAGCCATGGCCTTCATTGGGCAGTCAGCCTCAGATATAAGCAAGTGGCTACAATGGTTAGAAGGGCTTCAAACTCTGTCATTGCAGGATATCGTTAGGGAAGCTGAGAGAGTTTACCATAAAAGAGAAACTGATAAGGAGTGGAGAGAGAGAGAAAAGAAAGAGGCTGAGGAGAGGGAAAATAGAAGACAGGAGACAGGAAAGGAATCTGACTAGAATTCTGGCTGCAGTAGTTAGTTACAAAGAACAGACACAGGGCTCAGGGAGGTGACAGTCAGGGTACTGGGGCAACACAGGGCTGAAGAAAGCACCTCGCTCAGAGGGAGGAGCTTGCCCACTGTTAGCCAAAGACCAATGTGCATACTGTAAAGAGAAGGGACACAGGGCTCGAGACTGTCCCAAGAAAAGGGCAGGCCCCAGGACCCCTAAGGTCCTGGCCTTGGAGTCAGAAGAAGATTAGGGGAGATGGGGCTCAGACCCCCCCCTCCTGAGCCTTGGGTAACCATAACAGTAGAGGGGACTCCTATGGATTTTCTTGTGGACAGTGGAGCAGAATTTTCAGTTTCACAAGAGCCTCTAGGAAAAACTAAGTCCCATCAGACAATAGTAATCGGGGCCACTGGGAAGAAACCATACTCATGGACCACTGATTGGAGAGTTGATCTCGGGCGAGGACAGGTCTCTCACTCCTTCCTTGTCATTCCCGAGTCTCCCACTCCTCTACTGGGATGAGACTTGTTAACTAAACTAAAAGTTCAGATCACCTTTGGTTCAAGGGGTCCATCAGTTCAGTGGTCACCACCTACCTCTATGATCTTGGCACTCAGATTAGAAGAGGAATATAGATTACATGAGACTCCCATCAAAGCAGTCATTAATGAAAGATGGTTAGAAGCCTTTCCTCAAGCATGGGCTAAAACAGGTGGAATGGGTAAGGCTGAACAGGTGCCTCCTGTAGTCATAACCATGAAGCCAGATGACACCCATATTGGAGTCAGGCAGTATCCGATGAGCAGAGAGGCCAGAGAAGGAATCAGGCCTCATATCCAGAGACTACAAAGGCTAGGCATACTAGTACCTTGCCAGTCCTCATGGAATACCCCCTTGCTGCCTGTGAAGAAACCAGGGACTAATGATTACCAACCCGTTCAGGACTTATGGAAGGTCAACAAGAGAGTTCAGGACATACATCCCACTGTACCTAATCCATATAATTTGCTCAGTTCACTTCCACCCAAGAGAAAATGGTATACTGTTCTTGATTTAAAAGATGTTTTCTTCTGCTTGAGACTTCAGCCCACCAGTCAAGCCATTTTCGCCTTTGAATGGAGAGACACTGAATCAGGACAAACTGGGCAGCTGACCTGGACCTGCCTACCACAAGGATTCAAGAATTCTCCTACCATCTTCAATGAGGCCCTATATCAGGACCTAGCACCTTTCAGGTCAGATAACTGCCAACTCTCTCTGGTTCAGTACGTAGATGACTTACTTCTTGCAATAACCACCCGACAAGAGTGCCAAGAAGGGACTGAGAGACTTTTACTAGAGTTGGGGAAATTAGGGTGTAGGGCTTCAGCAAAAAAAAAAAAAAAGCCCAAATTTGCCAGACTGAAGTTACTTATCTCGGCTACACCCTTAAGGAAGGCAAATGATGGTTAACAGAGGCCCAGAAAAAGACTGTGGTGCAGATCCCAGTCCCCACCAGCCCCAGACAAGTTAGAGAGTTCCTGGGGACGGCTGGCTTCTGTAGACTGTGGATACCGAGGTTTGCCACTCTAGTTGCCCCTCTGTACCCTCTCAACAAAGAGACTGAAAATTTTACCTGGAGTCAAGCTCAACAGGAGGCCTTTGAGAAGATCAAACGGGCCTTATTAGAGGCACCCTTCTTAGCCTTACCAGATTTGACCAAGCCCTTCATCCTGTATGTAGATGATTGAGCAGGGGTCGCCCAAGAGGTTCTCACCCAACCCATAGGCCCATGGAAGCAGCCCGTAGGTTACCTACCTAAGAAGCTTGCTCGGGTGGCCAGCGGGTGGCCATCCTGTCTTAAGGCTATAGCAGCCGTGGCCCTGCTCCTCAAGGATGCAGATAAACTAAATTTGGGACAATCAACGACCATAGTAGACCCCCATTCTCTTGAAAGTATCAGACGTCAACCCCCTGACTGTTGGATGACGAATGCTTGCATGACCCATACCAAAGCCTGCTACTGATGGAGAGAGTGACTTTTGTGCCCCCGGGTTTCTTAAACCCTGCCACACTGCTGCCCGACTTCGATGACTCAGCACCCATACACTGATGCCTTGACATCCTGGCAGAAGATTGTGACTCACAGAGACCTTATGGATCAGCCATGTCCAGGATGTCCCAACTGGTACACCGACAGAAGCAGTTTCATAGTGGAAGGTAAGAGAATGGCTGGGACGGTGGTAGTGGACAGCAAACAGTTTGTCTGGGCCAGTAGCCTGCCTGAGGGGACCTCTTCTCAGAAAGCTGAACTCACTGAGCTCATCCAGGCCCTGAGACTGGCAGAGGGTAAGAACATCAACATCTATGTGGACAGCAGGTATGCTTTTGCTACTGCTCATGTGCATGGGGCTATTTACCAACAGAGGGGGCTACTCACCTCAACTAGGAGAGAGATTAAAAACAAAGAAGAAATCTTAAGTCTGTTAGAAGCTATTCACCTGCCTAAGAAACTGGCCATCATGCATTGCCCTGGCCACCAGAAAGGGCAAGATGCAATAGCCAAAGGAAATCAAAAGCCCGAGCAAAGCAAGCAGCTCAGGGAGCCATGATTCTGACAATACATAAGCAGCCTAAACTCTGAAGCAGATCAGCTTTAATTACACACCAAAAGATTCAGAGGCGATAGAGGGACTTCAGCTTGCTGCAGAATGGGCCCCTCGGGGGGTCGCTAGAACTAATGAGGGAAAAGCAGTTCTGCCATATAAAGAAGGAAAGAGATGTTAACCACTTACATCAACTCACCCACTTAGGGACTAAGAAACTAAAAGATCTCATCCATGAATCTGAATATTTCATCATGGGACTGATATTATGCATGACTCTGTAACCAACTGTCAGGCTTGTGCCCTAACTAACGCAGGACATCATGTAGGCCCTCCGGGAAAACGGCTAAGAGGAGACCATCCCGGAGCCTACTGGGAAATAAGCTTCACTGAAGTTAAGCCTACTAAATATGATAACAAATATTTATTAGTTTTCAAAGACACTTTTTCAGGATGGGTCGAAGCTTTCCCCATGAAAACAGATACTGCTAATGTAGTAGCTAAGATGATCCTTGAAGAAATCTTCCCGAGATTCGGAATCCTTAAGGTAATAGGTTCTGACAAGGGCCCTGCCTTCGTTGCCCAGGTAAGTCAGGGACTGGCCACACAACTGGAGATAGATTGGAAATTACATTGTGCTTATAGACCCCAGAGCTCAGGACAGGTAGAGAGAATGAATAGAACTCTAAAATGGACCTTAACCAAATTAGCCATCGAGACCAGCGGGAAGGACTGGACAGCCCTCCTTCCCTTTGCCTTGTTCCAAGTCCGGAACAACCCTGGCCACATCAAAGTTACCCCTTTTGAACTTCTGTTCATAGGACCACCTCCATTGATTGAGACAGGAGGCATAGTTGATCCTGATGCTTCTCTTTCTCAACCCCTCCTAGCCTGACTGAAAGCTCTTGAACTGGTCCACAAGGGTGCATGGGAACAACTCAAGGAGGTCTACAAACCAGGGACCCTCGATACTCCACACCCATTCCAAGTGGGAGACCTAGTCCTGGTCTGATGCCATCGTGCTGGTACTCTGGAACCTCGCTGGAAGTGACCCTACCTCATCCTTCTGACCAGTCCCACTGTACTAAAAGTTGAGAGCATCTCAACTTGGATCCACGCCTCCCATGTAAAGGCCGCACCACCCGCTGCCCAAGATGAATCCTGGAAGTTTGAAAAGACTGATAATTCTTTTAAGCTGTGTCTACAGCAGCTGCCCCGCGAGTCCAAGGAACAATAACCCCCATCAACCGATGACCCTCACCTGGCAGGTATTGTCCCAAGCTGGAGACCCCATCTGGAGCATCTCTAAGGTGGCTCCTTCCTGGACCTGGTGGCCTTCTCTGTACCTGGACATCTGTAAGTTGGCATTTGGGGCCCCTGTGAACTGGGATATGGAAGAATATTCTGACCCCAATATGAAGGCCCCCAACGTCCCCTCACTACCAGGGTGTCTTGGTCTAGACCCCTGGGGAGGGTGTGGACACCCTTCCCAAATGAGCCAATTAAGAACCTTACCTTTTTATGTATACCCTGGATTTCATCAGGCAGTGGCCCTGAATCCCACATGTGTGGGGGGAAGCCATTTCTTCTGTAAAAATTGGGGGGTGTGAGACTTCAGGAAACATGTACTGGAACCCCACCTCCTCATGGGATTATATCACTGTCACAGCTAACTATTTTAAACATGAAACAGGGAGCCATGGATGGACTTACAAGCCTGAGTGTGAAAATTGGTGTCTCCCCTTAAAGATCAGTTTTACTGAGCCAGGAAAGAAACAGAGAGGTTGGACCAGTGGATACACCTGGGGACTTAGACTTTATAAAGAAAGATTTGACGAAGGTCTCTTCCTACACATTAGGCTCAAGGTCACTAGTATATCTCCCATTGCTATAGGACCTGACCGTGTGCTAATTGAGCAGGGACCCCCTAAAGAACCTCTTTCCTCCTCTTCAAAAAATGTTTTACACTCACCTCTGTCCCCCTCAATAATTGAGGTAGCTCCCACTGAGGAAGGAATGGCCACTGCTCTTAAAACAACCTTCCCAACCACTATGTCCCCCACTACAGGTGACAGACTCTTTAGCCGCATACAAGGAGCCTTTTCAGTACTAAATGTCACCAATCCTGAGGCTACTTAGTCTTGCTGACTCTTCTTAGCCATGGCTCCACCATATTATGAAGGAATAGTGGTATTAGGTCAAATTATTTACACTTCAGACCACACCCAGTGCCCTTGGGGCACTCAGAGCAAACTCACCCTTACTGAAGTTTCAGGATTCAGAATCTGCTTAGGACACGTGCCCCACCCTGCCCCCCACGCATCAGCATCTCTGCAATCAGACTTTACCTATTAATACTGCTCAGGATACCCAGTATCTACTTCCTTCCAATGATAGCTGGTGGACCTGCAGCACCAGGCTCACCCCTTGCATCTCTACTTTAGTTTTTAACCAATCCAAAGATTTCTGTGTTATGGTTCAGTTAGTACCTCATGTCTACTATCATCCTGAAGAAACTCTGTTGCAGGCATATGATAGCTCTTCCTCCAGGATTAAAAGGGAACATGTCTCGCTTACTTTAGCTGTTATGTTAGGGTTAGGTTTAGCCGCTGGAATTTGTACTGGCTCCGCAGCCCTAATTAAGGGACCAATAGACCCCAAGCATGGCCTCAATAATCTCTGAGCCACCATGGACACTGAACTAAGAGCCCTCTAAGACTCAGTCTCCAAAGTAGAAGACTTGCTAACCTCATTATCTGAGGTAGTACTCCAAAATAGAAGAGGTCTTGATTTATTGTCTCTCAAAGAAGGGGGTCTTTGTGCTGCCCTAAAGGAAGAATGTTGCTTTTATGTAGACCATTCGGGCACTATACGGGACTCCATGAAAAAACTCAAAGAGAGATTGGACAAAAGAGAGAGCTTCAACATAACCAAAACTGGTATGAAAGTTGGTTTTCTAAATCTCCTTGGATGACTACTTTGCTTCCGGCCCTCATCGGACCCTTATTGATTTTTTTGCTCCTTCTCACCATAGGACTCTACATAATTGATCGATTGATTCCTTTTATTTGTCAGTGTGTTAGCGCTATTCAAGTCCTAGTGCTTCGCCAACAATATCAGAAGCTTCAGTCAGATCAATTAGAACCAGATGAAGTTGAGACAAACATTTAGTTCTAAGGTTAGAACTACCTCCTAGAGAGAGTGGGGGATGAAAGATCCTGCCTTGAAATTTTATTTACCCCCAGAAAATCCTGCTTTAGGAGGCCAAAGTACCACCATTTTGTTACTCTGTAACCCCTATCCTCCTTGACCTCTATTCCAGGAACTAGCTAACCACAAAGGTTATTCTGCATTCTACAGATAGTTGAAGTTTGCCCAACCTATTGTGGAATGCAATTAATCCATCTTTCGTGGAATGCAGTTACACATGGTCCCCAGGGATGCATTGCCTCATGATGTACCTTGTAACTTCCCTATCTGAATCCCCCAACCCCTCACCCTTCTACAAGTTTTTTGGTTTCAAATACTCTGTGCGCGAGACACAAGGGATCAGTCTCTGACCCTGTGTGTTTATGAGTCAATCGCAGTGTACTGGACCCCCAATAAAGGCCTCGTGTCCATTACAGCAAGACAGTCTTTGGCTGATTCTTTGGGCGTCACTTTATCCCGAGACTTGAGTGCAGGGTTTCCCCATTTCGTAGGGGTCTCCCCATTTCATGGGTCTTACACTTCCAGCTTATTTTTATCAAAGTATAATAAAGTATGTTCCCTATTCTGTACTGTCAGATGTTTCAATTCTCAGATGCTAAGCCTCTCTCTCTCTCTCTCTCTCTCTCTCTCTCTCTCTCATTCTGTGGTGTGTGTGTGTCTTTGTGTGTGTGTGTCTTTGTGTGTGTGTGTGTGTGTGTGTATGTGTGTGTCAAACTTGTGTGAACTACATGTTGTCCTGTATTAAAAACTGAATAGCAATAGAAAAAGAAAGGTAGAAAGACAATTATCCACCTTATTGTGTAGGTCAAAGTTCCAAAACTGAGCAAATTTCATTTTAGAACTCATGAGGATTTTGACTCTTTAGTTACTTCTACTTTTAAAAATATTTATGGGGAAACTGTGAGGAGAAGCCATGCCGAGCAGTGGTTCAGGTGCCCTAGCTAGGCGTGGACTCTGTGCCCTAAGGGGGAACCCTGCACTTCCTGCAGCCTCTGCCATCTTCACAGCTGTTTGGACCTACCAAGCAGGCTGAACCTACCAGAGATATCCTCAACTTAAGACCTCTGGGGACTCAGGCCACCAGACAGCAATCTGTGAGCAGGAGCCCCACAGAGCAGCGGTTCACATGTCCCAGTAATGGGGAAATAGCCTTAAGAGCCCACAGGAAGTTCAAGCACCAGCTAGTAACTACAGGACCAAGTAACACCAGAGATAACCAGATGGCAAAAGGCAAACGTAAGATCGTTACTAACAGAAATCAAGGCAATATGGCAGCATCCTAACCCAGTTGCCCAACAGCAATAAGCCTCGGATACCCCAACACACCAGAAAAACCAGATTCAGATCTAAAATCACTGGTGAGGAGGCTGATAGAGGAACACATAGATAAATTTCTTAAAGTAATACAGGGGAAAATGGATCAAAAGTTAGAAGCCCTTACAAGGCAAACACAAAAATCACTTAAAGAAATTCAGGAGAATATGGATCAATAAATAGGGGCCAATAAAGAGGAAATACAAAAGTCACTTAAAGAAATACAGGAGAACATGGGACAACAAGTAGAAATCATGGAAGAGGAAACACAAAAATCTCTTAAAGAATTACATGAACACACAAACAAGCAAGTGAAAGATCTGAGCAAAACCATCCAGAATCTTAAAACAGAAGTAGAAACAACTAAGAAATCGCAAAGTGAGACAACTTTGGAGATAGAAAATCTTGAGAAGAAATCAGGGGTCATAGATGTAAATATCAACAATAGAATACAAGAGATAAAAGAAAGAATCTCACATGCTTAAGATATCATAGGAACCATGGACACAACAATTAAAGAAAATGAAAAATGCAAAATGATGGTAACCCAAAACATTCAGGAAATCCAGGACACAATGAGAAGACCAAACCTAAGGATTATAGGTATATATGAGATTGAAGAACTACAACTTAAAGGGCCAGCAAATATCTTCTACAAAATTATGGAAGAAAACTTCCCCAAACTAAAGAAAGAGATGCCTATGAAGATACAAGAAGCCTATAGAACTCCAAACAGACTGGACCAGAACAGAAATACCTCCAGTCACATAATAATCAAAACCCCAAATGTACTAAACAAAGAAAGAATATTAAAAGCAGTAAGAGAAAAAGGCCAAGAAACATATAAAGGAAGACCTATCAGAATTACACCAGATTTCTCACCTGAGACCATGAAAGCTAGAATATCCTGGGCATATCTCATGCAGACTCTAAGAAAACACAAATTTCAGCCAAAACTACTATACCCAGCAAAACTCTCAATCACCTTAGACGGGGAAATCAAGGTATTCCATGACAAAACCAAATTCGCACATTATCTATCCACAAACCCAGCCCTACAAAGGATAATAGGGGAAAAACACCAACACAAGGAGGGAAAACACACCCTAGAAGAAGCAAGATAGACACCCAAAAGAAGATAACCTCTTGAATATAAAAAATAACGTCAAAAAATGTCAGGAAGCAATAATTACTATTCCTTAATATCTCTTAACATCAATGTACTAAATTATCCATTAAAAAGACATAACAGACTAACAGACTGGATATGGAAACAGGACCCTACATTTCTGCATACACAAAACACATCTCAGTGTCAAAGACAAACACTACCTTAGAGTAAAAGGCTGGAAGACAATTTTCCAAGTAAATGGTCTCAGAAAACAAGCCGGAGTAACAATTCTAATATCAGATAAAATCGACTTTCAACCTAAAGTCATCAAAAAAGACACAGATGGTCACTTCTTGCTGGTCAAAAGGAATATTCACCAAGAAGAATTCTCAATACTGAACAACTATGCTCCAAATGCAAGGGCACACTCATTCGTAAAAGAAACTTTACTAAAGCTTAAAGCACACATTGCATCTAACTCAATAATTGTCAGTGACTTCAACAATCCACTCTCCTCAATGGACTGATCAGGAAACCAGAAACTAAACAGGGACACAATGAAACTAATTGAAATTTTGGACCAATTGGATTTAACGGATATATAGAGAACATTTCATCCTAAAGCAAAAGAATATACCTATTTTCTCAGCACCACATGGTTCCTTCTCCCAAACCCATCATATAATTGGTCACAAGACAGACCTCAACAAATACAAGAAGACCGAACTAATTCCATGCCTCCTATCAGATCACTATGGAGTTAAAGTGGACTTCAATAGCAAGAAAAATAGCAGAAAGCCCACATACATATGGAAACTGAACAATATTCTACTCAATGACACCTTGGACAGGGAAGAAATAAAGAAACAAATCAAAGGGTTTTTAGAATTCAACGAAAATGAGGTAAGATCTACCCAAATCTATGGGACACAATGAAAGCAGTGCTAAGAGGAAAACACATAGCCGTGAGTGCCTCCAAAAAGAAGCAGGAGAGAGCACACACTAGGAAATTAACAGCACACTTGAAAGTGCTGGAACAAAATGAAGCTAATTGAACCAGTAGGAGTAGAAGTCAGGAAATCATCAAACTCAGAGCTGAAATCAATCAAGTAGAAACAAAGAGAACCATACAAAGAATCAAAAAACAACAACAACAACAACAACAACAACAACAAAAACACACAAGAGCTGGTTCTTTGAGAAAATCAACAAGATAGATAAACCCTTAGCCTGACTAACCAAAGGACACAGAGACAGTATCCAAATTAACAAAATTAGAAATGAAAAAGGGGATATAACAACAGAAACTGAGAAAATTCAAAAAATCATCAGATCCTACTACAAAAGCCTATACTCAAAACAACTGGAGAATCTGGAGGAAATGGACAATTACCTAGACAGATAACAAAAACCAAAAATTAAATCAGGATCAATTAGATCGGCTAAACAGTCCCATAGCCACAAGAGAATTAGAAGGGTTTATAGTAAGTCTCCCAACCAAAAAAGTATGAGACCACATGGTTTTAGTGCAGAAATCTATCAGACCTTCAAAGAAGACCTAACACTAATACTCTTCAACTATTCCACAAAATAGAAACAGAAGGTACGCTGCCCAACTCTTTCTAAGAAGCCACAATTATGCTGATACCAAAACCACACAAAGATCCTACAAAGAAGGAGAACTACATGCCAATTCCCCTTATGAATATTGATGCAAAAATACTAAAAAAAAAAAAAATTCTTGTCAACCAAATCCAAGAACACATCAAAACAATCATTCACCATGATAAAGTAGGCTTCATCCCAGGGATGCATGGTTCAATATAAGGAAATCCATCAATGTAATCCACTACATAAGCAAACTAAAAGAAAAAAATATACATGGTCATCTCATTAGATGCTGAAAACGCATTTGACAAAATTCAGCATCCTTTCATGTTAAAAGTCCTGGAAAGAACAGGAATTCTAGGTCCATAGCTAAATATAGTAAAAGCAATATACAGCAAACACGTAGCCAACATCAAAATAAATGGAGAGAAATTTGAAGTAATCCCACTAAAATCAGGGACTAGATAAGGCTGCCCTCTCTCTCCATATCTTTACAATATAGTACTTGAAGTTCTAGAGAGCAATTAGACAACATAAAGAAGTGAAAGGGATACAAATTGGAAAGGAAGAAGTCAAACTATCACTATTTGCAGATGATATGATAATATACAAAAGTGACCCAAAAAAACTCCACCAGAAATCTCCTACAAGCTGATAAACAACTTCAGCAAAGTGACTGGTTATAAAATCAACTCATGCAAATTAGTAACTTTCCTGTAATCAAAGGACAATCAGGCTGAAAAAGAACATAGGGAAATAACACCCTTCACAATACCCACAAACAATATAAAGTACCTTGTTGTGACTTTAACCAAAGAAGTGAAAGATCTGTATTATAGGAACTTCAAGTCCTTAAAAAAAGAAATTGAAGAAGACCTCCGGAAATGGAAAAATATTTCATGCTCTTGGATTGGCAGGATCAATATAGTAAAAACGATCATCTTGCCAAAAGCAATCTACAGATTCAATGCAATCTGCATCAAATTCCCAAATCAATTCCTCATACATCTAGAAAGAGCAATTCTCAAATTCATCTCAAGTCACAAAAAAGCCAGGATAGCTAAATCTATTCTCAACAATAAAAGAACTTCTGGCAGAATCATTATCCCTGACCTCAAGCAATACTACAGAGCAACCCTGTTTAAAAAATGCATAGTACTGGTTCAGCGACAGGCAAGTAGATCAATGGAATAGAATTGAAGACCCAGAAATGAACCTACAGACTTATTGTCACTTGATCTTTGACAAAGTAGCTACAACTATCCAGTGGAAAAACGATAACCTTTTCAACAAATGGTGCTGGTTCAACTGGAGTTCAACATTCAGAAGAAAGTGAATTGACCCACTCTTATCTCCTTGTAGTAAGATCAACTCGAAATGGATCAAGGACCTCCACATAAAACCAGACACAATGAAACTATTAGAAAAGAAACTGGGGAAGACCCTGGAGGACATGGGCACAGGGGGAAAGTTTCTGAACAGAACACCATAAACTTATGCTCTAAGATCAAGAATTGACAAATGGGACCTTAAAATTACAAAGTTTCTCTAAGGCAAAGTACACTTTCAGAAAGACAAAACAGCGACCAACAAATTGGGAAAAGATCTTCACCAACTCCACATTGACAGAGGGCTAGTATCGAATATATACAAAGAACTCAAGAAATTAGACCCCAAAGAACCAAATAATCCTATTAAAAAATGGGATACAGAGCTAAACAAAGAATTTTCACCAGAAGAATTTCGGATGGCTGAGAAACACCAGAAGAGATGTTCAACATCATTAGTCATCAGGGAAATGCAAATCAAAACATCCCTGAAATTCCACCTCACACCAGTCAGAATGGCTAAGATTATAAACTCAAGAGAAAACAGGTCCTAACAAGGATGTGGAGAAAGAGGAACGCTCCTCCACTGTTGATGGGATTGCAAGATGGTACAACTGCTCTGGAAATTAGTCTGTCTGTTCCTCAGAAAATTGGGCATGACACTTCCAGAGGACCCTGTCATACCACTCCTGGGCATATACCCAGATGATAGCCCTACATACAATAAAGACACATGCTACACTATGTTCATAGCAGCCTTGTTTATAATAGCCAGAAGTTGGAAGGAGAACAGATGTCCCTCAAAGGAGGAATGGATACAGAAAATGTGGTATATTTATACAATGGAATACTACTCAGCAATTAAAAATAATGAATTCATGCAATTTGTAGGTAAATGGTTAGACCTGGAAAATATCATCCTGAGTGAATTAACCCAATCCCAAAAGAATGCACATGAAATGCAATCACTGATAACTGGATATTAAGGAGCCCAGAAACTCTGAATACTCAAGGCAAAATTAGCAAATCAAAAGATTCTCAGGAAGAAGAAAGGAGAGGACCCTGCTCTTGAAAAATCTGGATCCAATTTTGTAGGAGAGTACCAGAACAGAGAAATGGGGGGGGGTGATTGGGAAATGGGAGGGAGACTTATGGGACATATGGTGAGGGTGGAACTGGGAAAGTTGAAAGCCTTTGGAATATAAACAAAGAATATAGAAAACAAAAACAAAAAAAAATATTTATGGGGTGAGTTGTGCTAGAACACATATGGGGAGGTCATAGACACAAAACCAAAGCATT
The DNA here is from genome assembly GCA_964023405.1 of Apodemus agrarius. Lineage (NCBI taxonomy): Eukaryota > Metazoa > Chordata > Mammalia > Rodentia > Muridae > Apodemus > Apodemus agrarius. The sequence continues at coordinate 97,205,878 of OZ030017.1, read as the reverse complement.
TGTTTTTCCTTCTACTATTGTATACACAGATGAAATTCAGGATAACCTATGTAGTGGCCGCCAAATTTACCAGCTGAGCCATTTTATCAATCCCACTTCTTACTTTGCCATTTCTAAAGTGCCCTATTTTATCATTCTAAATTAACTGTCTCTTCACTGTTCACAAAAAAAGATTTAAGATTCAGTGTACAGTTTAGTAGTAGCTGCAAAAAAGATGAGAAGAGAAATTAGCTCTGTAAGATGAATATACAAGTGTAAGACCAGATGTTCAAATGTTGTGATGATACTCTTTTCTAAATGCAAAGTTATTCAGCAAGATAATGGAGAAACAGTGCCTCTGGTGGAAAGAAGCTAAAGCTGGTTAAACTTTATTAGTATCCAGATTAATCAGAATATCAAAGGAAAGGAAAGAGAAAATGAACAATAATTGTTTAATAAAATTTAAAACCACAACTCTTCATTTCGAGATAAAAACACACTTGTAGTGTATATTAAAATAAATGATGATGTTTTCCTTTAATGAAAATATGATTTTGTCAATACATAGTGTTGAGAGGATTTTCATGGAATATATATTTTGTATTAAAGTATTAAAGAATCCCAATACATGAACAAAAATTGTCATAAAGTAGAGAAATGGACAAAACTGCAACAGAAAAGCAGAATACAGAATAGAAGCTTGGGAAGTTCAAAAAAGGAGTCCTTCTGTTTCAAGAGATAGCCAAATTAAAGGCCCATATTCTAAAAATGCATTTCATCTTCCAATTAAGGCTAACTTATCATCTTTCTTGCTCTTATTAATGACTCAAAAAACAAACCAGAAATTTAATACTCACATGAGGCAGAAAAAAACATTATCTAATAAATGTACTAGTAAGAAATACAGAGTGATTTTGTTTAAAATTGCTTTTCTAAAGACATTTATGGTTTAATTTTATGTATACATGTGTGTACATATGTGAGTATGGCACATGACACCAGGTGCCAGTAGAATACAGAATGGGCATTGCATCTATTAACGCTAGATACATAGTTCTTCTGGGACCCAATTAACAATCTCTGAAAAAGTAGTTTACCACACATAACCACTGATCTTTCCTTCTAAAAAGACAATTTCTGAAGCATATGGAATACCATAAAATCAGACAAGATTATAATGAACTTATTCACATTCTCAAACTCATATACATTCTCTCTGTCTACCCATCTACTGAATTTTATGTTTTACAATTTTCTCCCCCATCCTCTCCAGATGGGATGGGATTCTGAAAGAAAGAAGTGAAATTTTACAACAGTGAGTAGTTCTTTGTTACAACTTTAGCTATGTTCATAGCAGCCTTATTTATAATAGCCAGAAGTTGGAAAGAACCAAGATGTCCCTTAATGGAGGAATGGATACAGAAAGTGTGGTATATTTATACAATGGAATACTACTCAGCAATTAAAAATAACGAATTCATGCAATTTGTAGGCAAATGGTTGGATCTGGAAAATATTATCCTAAGTGAGTCAACCCAATCACAAAAGAATACACATGAATTGCAATCACTGATGAGTGGATAATAATGATTCCCAAGAAGAAGAAAGGAGAGGACCCTGGGCCTGTAAAGATTGGATACAGTTTTGTAAAGAAACCATGGGGGGAGGGGGAATGATTGGGGAATAGATGGGGGGGAGAGGAACTATGGGACGTATGGTAGGGGGGAACTGGGAAAGGGGAAAGCCTTTGGAATGTAAACATAGAATATAGAAAATAAAAAAAAAAAATGAGCCCAGAAGCTCTGAATACTCAAGACACAATTATCTAAGTAAAAGATATCCAAGAAAAGGGATGGAGAGGACCCTGGTCTGGAAAAGACTAAATCCAGTTTTGTAGGAGAGGATCAGAACAGAGAAATGGTGGAGAGGGGGCGCTTGGGGAATGGGGGGGGAGGACTTATGGGACATATGGTGAGGGGGGAACTGGAAAGGGGAAAGCCTTTGGAATGTAAACAAAGAATATAGAAAATAAAAAAAGGAAAAAAAACAGAAATGGTTAATTCCTTGAATGAATATAAACTGGATGAACAAACCTTACATTTTGTAAAAGAGGCAAGAAAGGATTATACCCATTAAGGCAAATTCACAGGTAAAATTAACTCCAGTGAAGACAAGGATCATGAAGTACTTCAATTTTCCCAGCTTCCTTACTGGCAACTTGTATATATATTTTCCCCTGATATTGGCCCTAAAGCATGGGGTGAGGCATTTGATGATCAATCTAATACTGAATACCTAATACCACCTTCTATTTAGGATTTAGGAGATACCATGAAAATTCAAAATTTACAACCTAGGCCATCTAGCACACAACAGAAAAAGAGAATGTATTTCTCAATGCCTGAGAAGGCATAGTAATGCTTAGGAGGCCACAGCTGAAGGTCTTATGACCTCCATTCTAACGCTCAGTTCCCCTCGTAGACCTAGCTAACATTGTCCCTTGTTTATCTTCTTCCATTAAATGCAGAGCCTAAGTAACTCTACTTCAATAATGTAATCCATGGTGATTCTAGGCAAAAAACTGGAAGCTACCCTCCTTTCCATATGCATCTCAGAAACACACCATCCTAAGTACACATGAACCCTCTATTTGATATTAAGGATGAATGCCTTGGTGCTACAAAGCTTTCTTTTTTTTCTCTTCTTTTATTTCAGAGCTGAGGACTAAACCCAGTGTCTTATAGTTGCTATGCAAGTCCTCTACCACTGAGTTAAATCCCCAACTCCATCCATGGTGCCTCTAGGACCAGAGGAAAAATCATGACAAGAGTCCATACTCTTCCACAGGCCAGTGAAGTAGCCTTCCCTTACAGCTTACCTCTTCTTTCATTTTTAGGTTGTTATAGAATGGAAAGAAAATGCTTCCATTTCCCAAACTTTAATTTTCACACTGTTTAAATTCTTCTAAATTGTTTTAAATTGTAGTGGAAAAAATTAAAAAAAGAGATTCCAGACTTTCTTCATTGTTTGAAGAATAAAGAAAAAAATCTTTCTTGTTTTCTTTTAATGTTTATCTCCCTTAGTGATCCGTGAGAGGAAGAGTCAATTTACTCTATTGACATTTGAGTTTTCAAAGTAAAAAGAAGATGGTGCCTCACAGGATTAATATTAATAATGGTAATATAAGCTCCTACAAAGGTCTCCATTGATCTATTATTCTGGCTGCATAATAAATATCTTGCATATTTAACAACTAAGGGGATGAAACCTCAACTGCACAAGCGTTTGAGGTATTATATGAATACAACAGGAAGTCCCTTTCTGGTGATGGGTAAAAGCTTACCAGTGAAGGAAAAAATATGTCTTTTTTTTACTTTTAATAAAACTAAGCGACATACTATGCCACAAAGAATTGCTTTCTCTATAGTACTAGAAATGGGAATCCTTCCTTTTCTGAATATCATTATATGAAATCCTCCCCTGAAACATTTTACTATTTCCCTTCAGTTGCTTCAGGTGAATATGAGACATCTGGGCTGATGTGAAGCAGGCTGAGAGGCAAAGGCTACAGAAAGGTTGTGAGTGAGGTCTTGGCAGAAGTTTGGTCAATGAGATTACAGAAAATTAACATATGTACAATAGCATGTTTTGGAAGGCCATAACAAAATTGCTTTTTCTACTTTTTTAAACATTTTAATTGCTTTTTAGTAGTGTGGTAAAAGCAGTTCCTTAGTGCAAAGGCATGTTCCTCTCTAGCACATAAAGGCTTTTATTAAATACAAACTTTTCTTTAGAAAATCAGTTTTCTTTTTCAACGCAATTCACCCAGGAAATTAAATTCATTTGTTGTATCAAATGAGCTGTGTCACTTTCCCTTTTATTTTTGTACTCAGCACTTTGAATAAAACAACAAAGAATAAGAGCATATTTGAGAACAGGGACTGGATCCAAAATAGTTGATTTTTTACTTGGAAAACTTAGAAATTCCTAGCAAAAGAAACATGACCAGAGCTTGTTTCTTGCATTCTTTCCTACATCAGGACAGACTCAGAACTCCAACTCTTGTCCTATGCCACCTAGACCATTTCTGCCTCCTACTGTCATCAACTATTTGTATAATGTGTTGATGAAACAATGAAATCAAGCAATTGTAAGAAGATTCTTTAATTAAAGATTAAAGAATATGTAGCAGTTACTACTAAAAACAATCTCTTGATGTTGGGATTAGACGACTTCTTAATGATTTTTTTTACTCAGTTTACTGGATAAAGGTTTTTTGTTTTTGTTTTTGTTTTAATGTTAAATCACTATATTTTACCTGTATAGAAAATATCATAAACTACATTATATTATAGAAACATTCTTTGGTACCTTGCATTATGGTATATCTGTATTTACTTAAAAGTTGACAATACTCCAACATCCAGCACTGTTTAGAGTCCAAAAATATTTTTCTTTTAACAATTATTTGTTTATGTTCTCATGGAAAAGCAGGAATATCCATAGCATGTGTGTGGAGAAGAGAGAACACTAGCAAAGTTGGTCCTTTGCTTCCACCACCTGAGTTATGAGGATCACACCTAAGTTCTCAGGCTTGATTATAACTGTCCTAAAAGCTAAGTCATCTCCATGGCCCCAGTTCCTAGAGATTTGACTTTTACATTAGCTAATAGTTGTAAAATTGCAAACATATACCACTGACCTCATCTTTAGCAGATATTCCAAATTCATTTTCAATCAGCTGATGTAGGAAACTGATCCCTTGAAGAGCTGTATGACACATAAATTTTGAGAAATGTGATAAGCATGGCAATATAGAAGGATTAACATGCATTTAACAAGATATAAAATTGCAAATCCAGAAGCTCCTGCCTCTGTGTAGTTGCTTGTGGACGTCAATTCTGAGCTACTTAGATAAAATTTTGTTACAACCCGTTTTTTATTTTACTTCTTCTCTCATTTTCTGGTACCAACCAAAATCTTTTTTTAATGTTATTTTCTATATTCTTTGTTTACATTCCAAAGGCTTTCCCATTTCCCAGTTCCCCCCCACCATACTACCCAAAAGTCATCTCCCCCCAACTATTCCCCAATCACCCCCCCACCATTTCTCTGTTCTGGATCTACAAAATTGGATCCAATCTTTTCAGGCCCAGGTCCTCTCCTTTCTTCTTCTTGGGAATCTTTTGACTTGCTAATTGTGCTTTGAGTATTTAGGGATTCTGGGCTCATTAATATCCACTTATCAGTGATTGCATTTCATGTGTATTCTTTTGTGATTGAGTTGACTCACTTAGGATGATATTTTCCTGATCTAACCATTTGCCTACATATTGCATGAATTCATTATTTTTAATTGCTGAGTAGTATTCCATTGTATGAATATACCACATTTTCTGTATCCATTCCTCCTTTGAGGGATATCTGGGCTCCTTCCAACTTCTGGCTATTATAAACAATGCTGCTATGAACACTGTGTAGCATGTGTCTTTATTGTATGCAGGGGAATCCTCTGGATATATGCCCAGGAGTGGTATGCCAGGGTCCTCTGGAAGTGACATGCCCAATTTTCTGTGGAACTGCCAAACTGATTTCCAGAGCGGTTTTACAATTTTACAATCCCACCAACAGTGGAGGAGTGTTCCTCTTCCTCCACATCCTTGCCAGCACCTGTTGTCTCTTGAGTTTTTAATCTTAGCCATTCTGACTGGTGTGAGGTGGAATCTCAGGGTTTTTTTTGATTTGCATTTCTCTAATGACTAATGATGTTGAACATCTTTTAAGGTGTTTCTCGGCCATCCGAATTTCTTCTGGTGAAAATTCTTTGTTTAGCTCTGTACCCCATTTTTAATAGGGTTATTTGGTTCTTTGGGTTCTAACTTCTTGAGTTCTTTGTATATATTGGATATTAGCCCTTTGTCGGATGTGGGGTTGGTGAAGATTTTTTCCCACTTTGTTGGTTGCCGTTTTGTCCTTCTGACAGTGTCCTTTGCCTTACAGAAACATTGCAATTTTATGAGGTCCCATTTGTCAATTCTTGATCTTAAAGCATAAGCTATTGGTGTTCTGTTCAGGAACTTTCCCCCTGTGCCCATGTCCTCCAGGGTGTTCCCAAGTTTCTTTTCTATTAATTTCAGTGTGTCTGGTTTTATGTGGAGGTCCTTGATCCAATTGGAGTTGATCTTAGTACAAGGAGATAAGAATGGGTCGATTCGCATTCTTCCACATGTTGACCTCCAGTTGAACCGGCGCCATTTGTTGAAAAGGCTATCTTTTTTTGCACTGGATGGTTATAGCTCCTTTATTAAATGTCAAGTGATCATTAGTCTGTGGGTTCATTTCTGAGTCTTCAATCCTCTTCCATTGATCTACTTTCCTGTTGCTGTACCAATACCATGCAGTTTTAAACACATTTGGTTTGTAGTACTGCTTGAGGTCAGGGATATTGATTCGCCCAAAAGTCCTTGTATTGTTGAGAATAGTTTTAGCTATCCTGGGTTTTTTGTTGTTCCAGATGAATTTGAGAATTGCTCTTTCTAGTTCTATGAAGAATTGAGTTGAGATTTTGATGGGGATTGCATTGAATCTGTAGATTGCTTTTGGCAAGATGGCCATTTTTACTATATTGATCCTGCCAACCCAGGAGCAAGAAATATTTTTCCATCTTCTGAGGTCTTCTTTGATTTATTTCTTCAAGGACTTTAAGTTCCTGTCATACAGGAGGTATTTTTAGGTATTTGTGATCTTATAAAATAACATCATGCTCAAATACTTACTGAAGAAATACTTACATCTGAATTTTAAAGAATATATATGTGTGTATGCATAAATTATCTCTGTGTGTTTATAGTTATTCATGTATGTGTATACATTTTTGTCCATGTGTACCATTATGCACTAAATTTGAAGTCAGGTGCCTCCACCTTACTTACTTGCATGAAACAAGGTCTTCATGAAACTTAGATCTCACCAAATTTAGATTAGCTTACTTATCACTAAACCCCAAGCATTCTCTTGTCTCTGCCCCACCAATATTGTTTTCTGTATTTAATGGGTGCAGGTTTCCATGTGGAAAAAACATGTGTTGTTTAGTGGCAATAAGAGTGTAGTTTGTTGAAAGCCATCACTCAAATAGAAGAATGTGACAAGTGTCCTACGTCTTTACTCTTAGGCTCTATTCTCCATCTTATGCCAAAATGATTGTCCTTTGAAAATGAGAGTTCCCATCCAATGTGTATGGGTTTCAAGAAAGAAAACAAACTTAGAAATACTCATTGTACATTCATGGACTATTCTGCAGTGCTTAAAGATGTACACTAATCTCACAGATAGGTATGTGGGTAAGGTAGGCAGGCAAAGTTTCTGATGCTAACCAGCCTCAATTAATTTACCTCTTAATTTTCCAGATCTCTAGTTTCCAGGCAGGTGCAAGGGCTCAAGCTGGCAAAATAATTGACTACCCAAAGGTTCTATGGCCTTGCCTTTCTCATGCTGCTGTGTAATTAGTAAAGGACTTGAGACAAAAAGAAATATGCAAATACTTTAATTTATTGTGTGTTTTCATTTAGTCAGCAAGCATAGTTGCAGTTCTTTAAAATTACTTTAATCCACATTAAATTGCAATGTAATTTGAATAATGTTGCTTGGAATTTGTATAAAAAACTCTCCAAAGATTTGAAAGAGTTTTATGGACACTATCTAATTATTCTTCTTAATAGCCTTCTGTAGAAGAGATCCAGGGTCAGTGGCCCCATTATTGTAAATGGAGATAGGAAACAGCCAGTATTACTTCCAAAGTAGTTATCAGGGTCATGTTCCTCAGCTCTTCCAAGTACTGTTTTTTTTTTTCATTTTAAATTTTAAACGGTAGAAATGAATACAGATTTTCAGCTATATATTAAATTATATCATCTTGAACATATCACACAATCTCTCAATGCGGCTTTCATATGTGTAAAGAAAGAACACTCAACATAAGATACTCTTTACTTAAAAGGTAAAAGTTGCAAATTAAATATAATTATTGGAGACCACATGATATTTCACTACAAGACATATTTGCAATGGTAAATAAGCCTGCACTTACCTATGCCCTCAATAATTGTCACCCTTGTGGTAAATTTTTAATGAATCTTTAATTTTTCTAGATCTTTAAATATGCAGTACATGGTGATTATCTACAGTACCCTATTGTGAAGTAACATGCCAGAAGCATTGGCTACAATTGTGGTATCTTATACATTAAACAACTTACTCAGCTCTTGCTCCTTCATCTCCTCTCTGGCCTCTCACAACCAGCATTTCACTCTCAAATTCTATGAGGTGTTGTATGAAATTTTTAATGTTTTTCACAGAAATCATGTTATAAGCATCATTTGGACTTTTTTGTTTCACTTAATTTGACAATTTCCATCTCTACCCTGATTGGTATAAATAAATGCCTGAGTCATAGTTTGGACCTCTCTCTCTCTCTCTCTCTCTCTCTCTCTCTCTCTCTCTCTCTCTGTGTGTGTGTGTGTGTGTGTGTGTGTGTGTGTGTGTATTCACATTTTCCTCTATCTAAACACACTCATATGTGGGGCAGTAGAAATGGCTGTGTGTGTACTTGTAGACTGAAGATAGGATAGTCCCAGTTGTTTTTTTCAGAGATAGTGCACCTTCTTTTAATTTGGGGCAGAGTCTTCTATTGGCTGTTACTTCACCTAGAAGACTAGGCATGCAGTCCTGTAATATCTACGGCATCCAGCTATATCTCATGCATTCCATTGGAAAAAAAATAATCAATGTGAGTGACTTTTAAAAAAAAATGTCCCTTCTGTCTCTATTTTGTGGAATAGTTTGAAAAGTATTGGTGTTAAGTCTTCTTTGAAGGTCTGGTAGAATTCTGCACTAAAACCATCTGGTCCCGTACTTTTTTTGGTTGGGAGGCTTTCTATAACCCCTTCTATTTCTTTAGGGGTTATGGGACTATTTAGCTGGTCTACTTGATGCTGATTTAATTTTGGTATTTGATATCTGTCTAGGAAATTGTCCATTTCCTCCAGATTCTCCAGTTGTTTTGAGTATAGACCTTTGTAGTAGGATCTGATGATCACTGCACAACTCATTCTTTGAAGCCACAATTACGCTAATACCTAAACCACAAAAAGAACCAACAAAGAAAGAGAACTACAGGCCAATTTCTCTTATGAATATAGATGCAAAAATACTAAATAAAATTCGTGCTAACCGAATCCAAGAGCACATCAAAACGATCATCCACCATGATCAAGTAGGCTTCATCCCATGGATGCAGGGATGGTTCAATATACGGAAATCCATCAATTTAATCCACTACATAAACAAATTAAAAGAAAAAAAAACCACATGGTCATCTCATTAGATGCTGAAAAAGCATTTGACAAAATTCAGCATCCTTTCATGCTAAAAGTCTTGGAAAGAGCAGGAATTCAAGGCCCATACCTAAACATAGTAAAAGCAATCTACAGCAAACCAGTAGCCAACATCAAAATAAATGGAGAGAAACTTGAAGCAATCCCACTAAAATCAGGGACTAGACAAGGCTTCACTCTCTCTCCATATCTTTTCTTTTTTTTTTCTTTTTTTTTTATTGGATATATTCTATATTTACAATTCATTTCCCTTTTTCTGGTTCCCCACCCCCAAAGGTCCCACATGTCCTTTTCCCTCCCCCTGCTCCCGCATCCACCCCCTCCCAATTTACTGTTCTTGTACTCTCCCACAATGATGTTTTGGTCAATTCTAGCACCAGTGTCCACTCCTTTCTTCTTGTGAGACATCACTTGATATGTGATTTGTGTCTTTGGTGTTCTAAGCTTCTAGGCTAATATCCACTTATCAGTGACTGTATACCATGGGTATTCTTTTGAGACTGGGTCACCTCACTTAGTATGACATTCTCCAGCTCCATCCATTTCTCTAAGAATTTCATGAATTCATTGTTTCTAATGGCTGTATAGTACTCCATTGTGTATATATACCACATTTTTTGTATTCGACAAAATTCAGCATCCTTTCATGCTAAAAGTCTTGGAAAGAGCAGGAATTCAAGGCCCATACCTAAACATAGTAAAAGCAATCTACAGCAAACCAGTAGCCAACATCAAAATAAATGGAGAGAAACTTGAAGCATTCCCACTAAAATCAGGGACTAGACAAGGCTGCCCTCTCTCTCCATATCTTTTCAATATAGTACTTGAAGTTCTAGCAAGAGCAATTAGACAACATAAGGAAGTCAAAGGGATACAAATTGGAAAGGAAGAAGTGAAACTATCATTATTTGCAGACGATATGATAGTTTACCTAAGCGACCCAAAAAACTCCACCAGAGAACTTCTACAGCTGATAAACAACTTCAGCAAAGTGGCAGGTTATAAAATTAACTCAAGCAAGTCAGTGGCCTTCTTGTACTCAAAGGACAAGCAGGCAGAGAAAGAAATTAGGGAAATAACACCCTTCACAATAGCCACAAACAACATAAAGTATCTTGGCGTAACTCTAACCAAACAAGTGAAAGATCTGTACAACAGGAACTTCAAGTCCTTGAAGAAAGAAATCGAAGAAGACCTCAGAAGATGGAAAAATATTTCTTGCTCCTGGATTGGCAGGATCAATATAGTAAAAATGGCCATCTTGCCAAAAGCAATATACAGATTCAATGCGATCCCCATCAAAATCCCAACTCAATTCTTCATAGATCTAGAAATAGCAATTCTCAAATTCATCTGGAGCAACAAAAAACCCAGGATAGCTAAAACTATTCTCAACAATAAAAGGACTTCTGGGGGAATCAATATCCCTGACCTCAAGCAGTACTACAGAGCAATTGTGTTAAAAACTGCATGGTATTGGTATAGCAATAGGCAAGCAGATCAATGGAACAGGATTGAAGACCCAGAGGTTAACCCACAGACTTATGGTCACTTGATCTTTGATAAAGGAGCCACAACCATTCGGTGGAATAAAGATAGCCTTTTTAACAAATGGTGCTGGTTCAACTGGAAGTCAACATGCAGAAGAATGCGAATTGATCCAATCTTATCTCTTTGCACTAAGATCAACTCCAAGTGGATCAAGGACCTCCACATAAAATCAGACACACTGAAACTATTAGAAAAGAAACGTGGGAAGACCCTGGAGGACTTGGGCACAGGGGAAAAGTTCCTGAACAGAACACCAATAGCTTATGCTCTAAGATCAAGAATCGACAAATGGGACCTCATAAAATTACAAAGTTTCTGCAAAGCAAAGGACACTGTCAGAAGGACAAAACGGCAACCAACAAAGTGGGAAAAGATCTTCACCAACTCCACATCCGACAGAGGGCTAATATCCAATATATACAAAGAACTCAAGAAGTTAGACCGCAACGAACCAAATAACCCTATCAAAAAATGGGGCACAGAGCTAAACAAAGAATTTTCACCAGAAGAAATTCGGATGGCCGAGAAACACCTTAAAAGATGCTCAACATCATTAGTCATCAGGGAAATGCAAATCAAAACAACCCTGAGATTCCACCTCACACCAGTCAGAATGGCTAAGATTAAAAACTCAAGAGACAACAAGTGCTGGCGAGGATGTGGAGAAAGAGGAACACTCCTCCACTGTTGGTGGGATTGCAAAATGGTAAAACCGCTCTGGAAATCAGTTTGGTGGTTCCTCAGAAAATTGGGCATGTTACTTCCAGAGGACCCTGGCATACCACTCCTGGGCATATACCCAGAGGATTCCCCTGCATGCAATAAGGACACATGCTCCACTATGTTTATAGCAGCCTTGTTTATAATAGCCAGAAATTGGAAGCAGCCCAAATATCCCTCAAAGGAGGAATGGATACAGAAAATGTGGTATATTTATACAATGGAATACTACACAGCAATTAAAAATAATGAATTCATGCAATTTGTAGGTAAATGGTTAGACCTGGAAAATATCATCCTGAGTGAATTAACCCAATCACAAAAGAATGCACCTGAAATGCAATCACTGATAAGTGGATATTAATGAGCCCAGAAGCCCTAAATACTCAAGACACAAATAGCAAGTCAAATGATTCCCAAGAAGAAGACAGGAGAGGACCCTGGGCCTGTAAAGATTGCTTCCAGTTTAGTAAAGAAACCGAGGGGGGAGGGGGAATTATTGGGGAACAGATGGGGGGGAGAGGAACTATGGGAACTATGGTGGGTGGGAACTGGGAAAGGGGAAAGCCTTTGGAATGTAAACATAGAATATAGAAAATAAAATTTAAAAAAAAAACAACTTCAGCAAAGTGGCAGGTTATAAAATTAACTCAAGCAAGTCAGTGGCCTTCTTGTACTCAAAGGACACGCAGGCTGAGAAAGAAATTAGGGAAATAACACCCTTCACAATAGCCACAAACAACATAAAGTATCTTGGCTTAACTCTAACCAAACAAGTGAAAGATCTGTACAACAGGAACTTCAAGTCCTTGAAGAAAGAAATCAAAGAAGACCTCAGACGATGGAAAAATATTTCTTGCTCCTGGATTGGCAGGATCAATATAGTAAAAATGGCCATCTTGCCAAAAGCAATCTACAGATTCAATGCGATCCCCATCAAAATCCCAACTCAATTCTTCTTAGATCTAGAAAGAGCAATTCTCAAATTCATCTTGAGCAACAAAAAACCCAGGATAGCTAAAACTATTCTCAACAATAAAAGGACTTCTGGGGGAATCAATATCCCTGACCTCAAGCAGTACTACAGAGCAATTGTGTTAAAAACTGCATGGTATTGGTACAGCAACAGGCAAGCAGATCAATGGAACAGGATTGAAGACCCAGAAATGGACCCACAGACTAATGGTCACTTGATCTTTGATAAAGGAGCCACAACCATTCGGTGGAATAAAGATAGCCTTTTCAACAAATGGTGCTGGTTCAACTGGAGGTCAACATGCAGAAGAATGTGAATTGACCCACTCTTATCTCTTTGCACTAAGATCAACTCCAAGTGGATCAAGGACCTCCACATAAAACCAGGCACACTGAAACTATTAGAAAAGAAACTTGGGAAGACCCTGGAGGACTTGGGCACAGGGGAAAAGTTCCTGAACAGAACACCTATAGCTTATGCTCTAAGATCAAGAATCTACAAATGGGACCTCATAAAATTACAAAGATTCTGCAAAGCAAAGGACACTGTTAGCAGGACAAAACGGCAACCAACAAAGTGGGAAAAGATCTTCACCAACCCCACATCCGACAGAGGGCTAATATCCAATATATACAAAGAACTCAAGAAGTTAGACTGCAAAGAACCAAATAACCCTATCAAAAAATGGGCCACAAAGCTAAACAAAGAATTTTCACCAGAAGAAATTCGGATGCCTGAGAAGCACCTTAAAAGGTGTTCAACATCATTAGTCATCAGGGAAATGCAAATCAAAACAACCCTGTGATTCCACCTCACACCAGTCAGAATAGTTAAGATTAAAAACTCAAGAGACAACAAGTGCTGGCGAGGATGTGGAGAAAGAGGAACACTCCTCCACTGTTGGTGGGATTGCAAAATGGTAAAACCGCTCTGGAAATCAGTTTGGCGGTTCCTCAGAAAACTGGACATGTCACTTCCAGAGGACCCTGGCATACCACTCCTGGGCATATACCCAGAGGATTCCCCTGCATGCAATAAAGACACATGCTCCACTATGTTTATAGCAGCCTTGTTTACAATAGCCAGAAATTGGAAGGAGCCCAAATATCCCTCAAAGGAGGAATGGATACAGAAAATGTGGTATATTTATACAATGGAATACTACTCAGCAATTAAAAATAATGAATTCATGCAATTTGTAGGTAAATGGTTAGACCTGGAAAATATCATCCTGAGTGAATTAACTCAATCCCAAAAGAATGCACATGAAATGCAATCACTGATAATTCGATATTAATGAGCCCAGAAGCCCTAAATACTCAAGACACAAATAGCAAGTCAAATGATTCCCAAGAAGAAGAAAGGAGAGGACCCTGGGCCTGTAAAGATTGCATCCAATTTAGTAAAGAAACCGAGGGGGGAGGGGGAATGATTGGGGAATAGTTGGGGGGGAGGAACTATGAGAAATATGGTGGGTGGGAACTGGGAAAGGGGAAAGCCTTTGGAATGTAAACATAGAATATAGAAAATAAAAATAAAAAAATGAAAAAAATGTCATATTTGGAGAATCCAACTCTGTACTGATGTAATATAATAAAAATCTTCTATACTAAGAATGTAATGTTGGCTGGACCTCACAGAATTAATTATGTACCAAAAGTCATATAGTAGTGATAGTATATTGTTTGCTGTTTAAATTTTCTTCAAGAAAAGAATACAGCAATCAACGTTACTCACCATAGGATTCCATGTGTAATCAATTTTTATAATACAATCTAATGCAATCTAAAGTTGCATCATCTTCCATGACTCTGACCTGATAAAATGTGTGTATATAAGTCTAAAGCAGCAATTATAGATGGTTAAAGCAAATTTCTAAACAAGCAAATGATGGATGGCTTTATCTTACAAGAAAAAAGGCTTTGGTTGTCTTCAACTCAAGAGACTAATTGAGAGTTGATCTCTGTCTTTGCATCTTACTTGGGGGCATTTGAAGTAAGTACCACTGACAGAGGGCCAGGGTATTACATTTGGGGGCTTCATCTGGAATTGAGGAGACACTCCCCCCAGATCACACTGACTAGGCTAATCAGAGGGAAAAAGACAAAGATTGGCAAAGGCACAGGATATTAAGTTTTAGTGATTTTGTATAATTACAGTAAGAAAGGCAAGGTAAAGAATAAATGAATGAAAAAAATAATTGACTAACCAAATGACAGCAGAATCTGGCACAGATGTGGAGAGAATTAGCTTCATTCTTATGCTGTTCCCAGATTAGTTACTAATTGTAGTAATTGATAATACTGGGTGAATTGATAATAAAAATGTGGACAATAGAATATTACCCAGATACTAAGAAAAATGAAATTATGAAACTCATGGGTAAATTGATAGAATTAGAAACAATTAGGTGGGGTAAATCCAAACCAAAAATAAAACAAATAAAAGATAAAACAATATATGTCTTCCTTCCCCTCATATAAATTTTAAGAAATAGATATGGATGTTCATTTGAAATACCTATAAATGTTAAGAATCATAAAAGATTCATGGAAGGAACAGCAAAGTGATATTATGAAGGGAACAGAATATACAGAAGAAGTGCATGGAAAATGGAACAGCAGAGTCAAGCAGAGAATATAGTAGGGATAACATTCTCTAGAAGCCTCTTTAAAACTCTTCCTGAAATATGTACAAATAATTATTTTTTTAAACATATTTATTTATTTATTTATTTATTTATTTATTTATTATATTTATGTATACTTTAGCTATCTTCAGACACTCCAGAAGAGAGTCTCATATCATGTTACATATGGTTGTGAGCTACCTTATTGTTGCT
>OZ030017.1:97065418-97185418 GCA_964023405.1 Apodemus agrarius | reverse complement strand
AAGACAGATACTACCTCAGAGTAAAAGGTGGAAAAACAGTTTTCCAATCAAATGGTCCCAAGAAACAAGCTGGAGTAGCCATTCTAATAGCAAATAAAATTTACTTTCATCCAAAAGTTTGCAAAAAAAGATAAAGATACTTCATTTGGTTAAAGTAAAATCTATCAAGATGAACTCTCAATTCTTTACATCTATGCTCCAAATGCAAGCGTGCCCACATTCATAAAAGAATCTTTATTAAAGGTCAAAACACACATCACACTTCACACCAAAGTAGTAAGAGACTTCAACTCCCCACTCTCAGCAGTGTACACATCATAGAAACAGAAACTAAACAAAGATGCATCAAAACTTACAGAAGTTATGAACCAAATGGTTCTAACATATTTATAGAACATTTGACCCTAAAGAAAAAAAATGCCTTCTTCACAGAATCTCACGGTGCCTTCTCCAAAACTGACCATATTATTGGTCACAAATCAGAACTCAACCGATACAAGATGATTGAAATATTCCCATCCACCCTATCAGATCACCATGGACTAAAGTTGGTCTTAAATTCCAACAAAAATAATGGAAAACACAGATACACATGGAATCTGAACAATACTTTATTCAATAACTTTGTAAAGGAAGAAAGAAAGAAAGAAATTAAGACCTTTTAGAATTTAATGAAAATAAAGACACATAATAACAAGACTTATAGGACACAATAAGAGTAGTGGTAAGAGGAAGATATATAGAACTCAGTGTCTCCAAAATGAAACTGGAGAGAGTTTACATTAGTATCTTGACAGCATACCTAAAAGCTCTAGAACAAAATGTAGCAAATACAGCCAAGAGGAGTAACTGGCAGAAAATAATCAAATTCAGGGCTGAAATCAACAAAATAGAAACAATACAAAATGAGTTCCATGGTAGCCAGGACTGCATAGTGAGAGATCCTATTTTATTTATGTATTTATATATTTATGTATGTATGCATGTATGTATGTATGTATGTATGTATGCATGTATGTATGTATGTATGTATGTATTTATTTATCTATCTATTTATTTATTTTAAAAAAGAATCCAAGCAGTGGTGGTGCATGCCTTTAATTCCAGCACATGAGAGGCAGAAGGCAACCAGATTTCTGAATACAAGACCAGCCTGATCTACTGAGTGAGTTCCAGGACAGCTAGAGCTATACAGAGAAACCCTGTCTCAAAAAAAAATGAAATGAAAGAAAGAAAGAAAGAAAGAAAGAAAGAAAGAAAGAGAACGAAAGGGAGAAATTTAAAAAGTTAATGCTTTGTACCTATAAAAATATAATTCATTTTATATGTCCTTAGAAATAAATTATGAAGAAAATAGACACCACATGTTTATGATTTCCCTGAAATCTGCCATTCTGTCTGGGAAAATACACATTAAATTTAGTATTTCACTTCAGCTCATTTTCCGACCATGTGTTTTTATAAGCAACTGGTACTGAGCAAAGTAATATAATTACTGTTCAGCAGGATAAAATTTTTCTCAATATGTAAGAATGTCATGAATTACCTGGCATTAGCTATGGTGCGACATACCTATAATGCCAACGGTCAAGGAGGGTGAGGCAGGGGAGTCTCAAAGACAACCCAACCTGGCTACATATGAGTCCCTATCTCAAAATCCTAAAGAAAAAAATGTTTAAAGATAAAAATGTGTGTCATACCTTGTTATATTATAAATATAAGAAAACTTGAAATTCATTCTGTAAACCAAGCTCGCATTGAATTCAAGAGATCTGCCTGCTTCTGCCTCCCAAGTACGAGGACTAAAGGTGTACACTATGTCAAGCTTAAGATTTTTATTTCTTTTTTTATTGGATATATTCTATATTTACAATTCATTTCCCTTTTTCTGGTTCCCCACCCCCCAAAGGTCCCACATGCCCTTTTCCCTCCACCTGCTCCCTCTTCCACCCCTTCCCTCGTCCCAGTTCTGGTATTCCCCTACACTGATGCTTTGATCCTTTCCAGCACTAGTGTCCACTCCTTTCTTCTTGTCAGAAATCATTTGCTATGTGAATTGTGTCTTTGGTTTTCCAAGATTCTAGGCTAATATCCACTTATCAGTGAGTGCATACCATGGGTATTCTTTTGAGACTGTGTTACCTCACTTAGTATGATGTTCTCCAGCTCCATCCATTTCTCTAAGAATTTCATGAATTCATTGTTTCTAATGACTGAATAGTACTCCATTGTGTATATATACCACATTTTTGTATCCATTCCTCTGTTGAGGGACATCTGGGTTCTTTCCAGCTTCTGTCTCTTATAAATAAGGTTGCTATGAACATAGTGGAGCATGTATCCTTATTGCATGCTGGGGAATCTTCTGTATATATTCCCAGGAGTGGTGTGGCTGGGTCCTACAGAAGTATCATGTCCAGTTTTCTGAGGAATCGCCAGACTGATTTCCAGAGTGGTTGTACCAGCTTGTAGTCCCATGAGCAGTGGAGGAGTGTTCCTCTTTCTCCACATCCTCTCTAACACCTGACGTCTTCTGAGTTTTTGATCTTAGCCATTCTGACTGGTGTGAGGTGAAATCTCAGGGTTGCTTTGATTTGCATTTATCTAATGACTAAAGGTATTGAACATTTTTAAGGTGTTTCACAACCATCCGAATTTCTTCAGGTGAAAAGTCTTTGTTCAGCTCTGTACCCCATTTTTGGTTAGGGTTATTTGGCTTTCTGGGGTCTAACTTCTTGAGTTCTTTGTATACATTGGATAATATCCTTCTGTCGGATGTGGGGTTGGTGAAGATCTTTTCCCAATTTGTTGGTTGCCGAAATGCATGGTATTGGTACAGTGACAGGGAGGCAGATCAATGGAATAGGATCGAAGACCCAGAATTGAACCCACACATCTATGGTTAATTGATCTTCGACAAAGGAGCTGAAAACATCCAGTGGAAAAAAGATAGCCTTTTCAACAAATGGTCCAGGCTCAACTGGAGGTCAACATGCAGAAGAATGAGAATTGATCCACTCTTATCTCCTTGCACTAAGCTCAACTCCAAGTGGATCAAGAACCTCCACATAAAACCAGACACACTAAAACTAATAGAAAAGAAACTGGGGAAGACCCTTGAGGACATTGGCTCAGGGGGAAAATTTCTGAACAGAACACCAATTGCTTATGCTCTAAGAGCAAGAATAGACAAATGGAACCTCATAAAATTACAAAGTTTCTGTAAGGCAAAAGAAACTGTCAAAAGGACAAATCGGCAAGTTTTTGATTTCTGATCAAGCACTAAAAATGTGACCAGTATGGCTTACAAAGGCACACAATCTTTTTCTTATTAGTACCAGACCTTGGCTGCTTTAGTCCTACAGAAAGCAACTGGTAGGTGAGTGATTAGCCCTGGCTCTGCACACTTTCAACTCATGCCATAGCATTTAGCTGCTTTCAGTTGACCTGCGTTTGCCTGTCAGTATCATTTGCTTCAGTTAGCCTTCTTCAGCCAGGACTTTGATCTGCATGAAGCACACACATACCCTCATGCTGAGGGCAGCCACTGTAAAGAGAGTAGTCAAACAATTGCTTAGGCATGAACTGGTGACTGGCTATCTTGAAAGTGACTGGAAGGTTATTAGTTTTGATGGTCAAAAGACTCACACTCAAACCATGTGCTGAGAACTTTGAAAGAGTGCTTTGGCTTGGGAAAGCATGTAGTATGTTCTTCAAGTGCAGTTTGGACTGGTTGTATGATGGGGGGGAAGTAGGCAGGTTCCCACTTGCTGCCTCCGTTCTGATCTATCCAGTCAGAAGGTTTTATCTGTAGGAATTTATGAGAATTTGACTTGATTTTAATGATTTTCATCAGAACTCTTTTACCCTTTTTCTTTAGTCCCAAAGTTGGGAAAAAGCATCTTTGTTCTTACATAACACAGAGCATAATAATAAAGTTCATTATAAATACTAAAAAAAAAAATAAGAAAAAAAAAAGAAAAAGAAAAAGCAAAAAAGAAACTATACAAAAAATAAAAACACACACACAAAAAAACTATATAAAGAATCTTCAAAACCAGGAGATGGTTCTTTGAGATAATCAACGTTAGATAAACCCTTAGCCAGACTAGCCAGAGGGCACAGAGACAGTACCCAAATTAATAAAATCAGAAATGAAAAAGGCAAGCATAACAATGGAGACTATAGAAATTAAAAAAATCATCAGATCCTTATAGAAAAGCTTATATTCAACAAAATTTGAAAATCTGGATGAAATGGACAATTTCCTAGACACATTCCAGGTGATAAAGGTAAAACAGGATCAGATAAAAAATGTAAACAGTCCCCTAATCCCTAAGGAAATAGCAGCAGTCATTAATAATTTCCCAACAAAAAGAAGCCCAGGATGAGATGGGTTCAGTAGAGATTTCTATCAGACCTTTAAAGAAGATCTAATACCAATACTCTTCAAACTATTCCACAAAATATAAACAGAAGAAACAATATACAATTCATTCTATGAAGGACAATTTTGTTTCTATTTAAACAAATACAAAAATGCTCAATAATATTCTGGCCAACCAAATCTAAGAATGCATCAAAATGATCATTCACCAAGATCAAGTATTTAGGTTTCATCCCAGGAATGCAGGGATGATTCAATTTATGGAAATCCATCAATTTAATAAACCACATTAACAAACTCAAAGAAAAATTCCACATGGTTATATCATCAGATACTGAAAAGGCATTTGACAAAATTCAGCATCCCGTCATAAGTCCTGGAAAGATCAAGAATTCAATGCCCATATCTGAACACAGTAAAAACAATATACAGCAAATTAGTAGTCAAGATCAAACTAAAAGAAAATTTAAGGTATCCCACTATATTCAGAGTCTAGAGAAGGATGTCCACTCTCTTACTATCTATTCAATATTGTACTTGAATTTCTAGCTAGAGCAAATAGACAACAAAAGGTGGGCAAAGGAATAGAATTTGAAAGGAATAAGTCAAAATTTCACTATTTGCAGATGAAATTACCATTATACATATACATAATGTATAATGTATATTACATTATACATTAGTGACCCCAAAAATTCCACCAGAAAACTCCAGAACCTGATAAGCAACTTTAGCAAAGCGGCTGGATATAAAATTAACTCAAATCAGTAATCTTCTTCTACTCAAAGGAAAAACAGGCTGGTAAACACATTAGGGAAGCAAAACCCTTCACAACAGTCACATATAATATCACATATTATATTTAAATGCAAATTCTTTATTACTGAAAAAAACACTACTTCTGTAGAGTATAAATTTTACTAGTTTGTTTTTAAGTGTTCTTTACAAAATTACCAAAACCATACTTTGTGATTTATATACATTTATGATGTTGACATATAAATATACTCATCTCCAATTTCCCACTCTTTCTGTCTCCTTTTATATTCATTATTTATATACTTATTATATGAATTAACTTTCGCTAATTAGCCCAAGTATTGTTGTCCATTAGTAAATTTTTGGGGGGCCATCCACCTGAGCCTAGGTGACCCATTGATAGCCACACCTCGAAGAAAATTCATTCCACTCAAGTAGCAGTTGTGATTTTCCATTACCTCCCAATGGTTTTCATTGAGCATTATTTCATTTCTAGTATAAAAATATTAACTTTGAAGAGATTTAATTTAACAATTGCTTTGTGATGAGTACTTTTTCTACTTTGTGTAGAAAATGATTCTATACATTAAAGTGTTCTTTATTGTACATAAAATATAAAATTTTATATTAGAAATGTGCCATTTGATGCTTTGATAGACTTTAATTGTAAACTGTTCACAAGAGGTTAAATATCCTTCTTCTACAATACCTTGTATACCTACCTGTTGTAGACAGCCATACATGTAACAGCTCTGTCTGCATGTCTGCACAGAACAGGGGGTTCTTAATAGTTCCTCTGTTCTCTTCAACTCAACTCTGACTGTCAATGCTTATTAATATTCTTTCAACTTGCTACAGTATAGTCAGCTGGGAATAGATAAAACTCTTTCGAGAAAAGTCCTCTTTAATAATGGCCTGTAGGTAATTCCTTGTGGGAATTTTCCTATTTAATAATTTATGTACGAGGCTAAGCTCTTTGTGGGCAAGGACATCCCTGAGCAAGTTGTCCTGAGTTTTATAAACATGAAAACTGAATTAACCATGAAGAACAAGCCAATATGCAGTACCCACTATAGCCTCTACTTGAATTTTTGCCTCTCTATTTTAGAACTGTTTGAGTTACTAGCCTCACATCCCTCAGTGATGTCAAGCAACTATTTTATTCCCATGTTGCTTTTGTTCATGGTTTTTATGTCATAATAGAAACCTAACTCAAACACCATTTCTTCCTCTTACTTTGTCTATTTCTTTAACTATTTCCATGCTCTAGATTTCTATAGTTTAGTATCTTTTATTGTTTCCTTTCATTTCATATAAATCTGTTGCATGTTTAAGCTATGTGTAGGCTTAAAGGAGCAGATACTCAGACTTCTGTTCTTGGAACTTTAATGTTCTTACTGCTATGATAGTATATGTGGAATTCCTTCTCTGAAGTGAAAGTATGCACCTCACGTAGAGCAGTCTGAATTGTCTCATGTTCCTTAGACTTACGGAGAGATAAGTTTTAATCATCATTTCTTTGACTGCTTAGCTTCTTGAAGATTCAACATTTAGTCATAAAACATATGAATGATTGGGAAGTCACATGATCCTCAACTATTGCTTCTGCATAGAGTGTCACTGATTAATAAGGGGGTGAACATCCAGGTCTACCATCAAATGTACTACATTCATATCTAAAAAGTCACACAAAGGTTTATACTGTCACTGACATTTCCCCTAAGTGAGAGACCCTATTAATAAAGTTGTTCTATTATTGCATACTCTATTTCTTTTATTAAAATTGGGGCCAAGATGATGGCTCAGATGTAAAACGACTTGTATCTAAGCATGGTAACCTGAGTTTAAGCTCCAGAAGCTAATAGTGGCAAAAGCTAACTATGAAAATTGCTTTCATACTTCCACACATAATGTGGAAATTGAAATGAATTTTTCTATTTCTGAATATGGATTGTTTCAATATATATACTTGTCCTTGTGTGTACACATGTATGTACATGTAAAATTTGAAATGATTTTTTTTGTTTCTGGGTATGGATGGTTTGGGTATATATACTTGTTGTTGTGTGTACATGTGTGTATGGTTTACATGTATGGTTTCATACTTATGTGTGCCCATAAATATATACACGTGTAAATGTATATGCAAGCAAATGCATGTGTGTACAGGCCAGAAGTGAATATCATTTACTTTCCTCAATCAGTCTCAATGTAATTTTCTTGTGACTTAGTTTCTTGCTGAGCCTGAATCTCACAATTGACCAGCATAGCTGCCAGGGTTTCTCTTATCTCATCCCTTGCAGAATAGGATCACAGACACAAATCACTTTGTAACATTTTGTATTGGCATTAAGGCTTTGACTCAGTGTCTCATGCTTTCATGGGCAGCATTTTATTAAGTGCTATATATACAAGACATTCATTATGTAACCCCAGCACAATATTCTCCTTTTAAAAAGCCCTTTTTTTGAGAGTTTAAACTTATTACCAACTACTCTGTCATTATACTATTTTTTTACATTCTCAAAGGCAACAACCTTTTCTTTGGCACCATTTTTTTCTTATTATTTTTGAAATTCACTGAAAAAAATATATTTTCAACCAAAGTCTTTAAAATTTTATGTGAATTAAAAAATCTGTCATTTGTCTTTGGTAAAAGTGCTTTGCTAATTGCCATAGCAGCTGCATGTGTGCTATCAGCAGTTACCACTGTAGAATTGTCACATGTCAATTTCCACGTCTTTAGGAGCAACTTTTGAGATTCAGATATCATAGAGGAAGAAATTATTCTCCCTGATGACTTCCAAGAGAAAGAAAAGCAGTAGGGAAAGGTCTTAACTTATTTATTTGGTAATCCTTACACTGCACAAAAATGCCTTGTATTCTAATTTTTGTCAGCTAATCCCTAGCCCCTCAGATGTACTGTCATTATAGAGAATTTCTAATGCAGAGAAAAGGCTTCATGACCATGCTACTTCAGAAATCATTGCTGTTTCATGATCATAAAAAATTGTGTCTGAATTTTTGCAGTTTTTATTAAAATATTTTAAAAACAGAATATCTTGATATTCCATTGTTTGCAAAAATAAATAGAACCAATAGTATGAAATATTTTTAAAAAGCATAATTGTTAAAAAATATATTGGTAAGAAATTATCCTTTTTTTTTTCCAGACAGGGTTTTTCGTGTATCCTTGGCTGTCCTGGAACTCACTCTGTAGACCAGGCTGGCCTTGAACTCAGAAATTGACCTGTCTCTGCCTCCCAAGTATGGGGATTAAAGGCGTGTGCCACCACTGTCTGGCATAATTATCATTTTTTTCAGAAAGAACAAAACAGATTTGAATGTGTGTTTCTATTGAGCAGCATATACTGGGACAGCCTCACATAGATAAATTTGCATAAATTACATACATTGAAAACAGTATTATATCAAAGAATTATAAATCTCTATTTTCTTTGAATAATTAAACATTTATGTCTGTTTTCTTAAATCATTCATTCTTCCATATTTAAAAATTATATTTATTGAGTATATGCATGAGTGTGTGTGTATGTCTGCATGTGTGTGTGTTTGTGTGTGTGTTATTGCTGTTTTTATCCCATTGCATGTGGGAAGGGATCAGAGGTAAACTTGGAATCAGTTCTCTCCTTATCATGTAGGTCTTCGGGATGGAATTCAAGTTGTCATCTTGGAGACAAATGTTCTTATATATTTGTCTTATGAGCCTAATATTTTGGTTCCTGAAATATCCACTTGTAAATGTTCAATAAAATCTATGCCAGAAGACTGTCTCTCAAAAAGTAAAACCAGCCTTATAGTTTTTTTTTAATTAAACTTTGGTGGGAAGTCAGTAGTTACACTTATTCTGTTATGTCTATAGGGTGTTACTTTGGGTATTGGTATTAGTACTTACTGCTGAGTAGTGAAGACAAGAAAAATTACTTGTGACTTGGCTATTGATTATAAATGTTAGGACAATCTATTTTAAAATGTAGAAACACACATACACACATACACACAAATACCTGCAAATTCTGAAACATAGTGTTCCATACATTATAACACATTTTTGAAATACATAATTATTTTCCAAAGGAATTGAGTTTCACATGTGGATTTGACAGGGGAAATGGATAGGTGTTTAATGAGAAACTGAATTTGTTACTCTAATTTTTTTTTGGCAGGGGTTACTTTTGATTCCTGCAGCACAGTCATAAAATTATAGACATGACATTCTATATAATAAACACAAACATTTTTAATAATATGTAAGTAAATGAAACTTTGTAGTATTTTGTAAGTTGATGCTAAATTCAAAATTCAGTGTAAATCAATTTCAGTCATTCTAATAAACATCAAAACAATAAACTTAACTTAATAAAAATGGATGACCTGATTTAAAATACATAAGACCAAGTATAAATAAACATTTGGTTGTATGCTGGCATACCCACCATAGCTCACCTCTTTTTTTTTTTTTCAAATTTTTTATTGGATATATTCTATATTTACATTTCATTTCTCTTTTTTTGTTGTTTCCCCACCACCCTAAGGTCCCACATGCCCTTTTCCCTCCCCCTGCTCCCTCTTCCACCCCTTCCCACTTCCCTGTTCTGGTATTCCCCTACACTGATGCTTTGATCCTTTCCAGCACTAGTGTCCATTCCTTTCTTCTTGTCAGACATCATTTGGTATGTGAATTGTGTCTCTGGTGTCCCAAGATTCTAGGCTAATATCCACTTATGAGTGACTGCATACCATGGGTATTATTTTGAGACTGTGTTACCTCACTTAGTATGATGTTCTCCAGCCCCATCCATTTCTTTAAGAATTTCATGAATTCATTGTTTCTAATGGCTGAATAGTACTCCATTGTGTATATATACCACATTTTTTTGTTTCCATTCCTCTGTTGAGGGACATCTGGGTTCTTTCCAGCTTCTGGCTATTATAAATAAGGCTGCTATGAACATAGTGGAGCATGTATCCTTATTGCATGCTGGGGAGTCTTCTGGGTATATTCCCAGGAGTGGTATGGTTGGATCTTCCGGAAGTATCATGTCCAGTTTTCTGAATAACAAACAAACTGATTTCCAGAGTGGCTGTACCAGCTTGCAGTCCGACCAGCAGTGGAGGAGTGTTCCTCTTTCTCCACATCCTCGCCAACACCTGATGTCTTCTGAGTTTTTAATCCTAGCCATTCTGACAGTGTGAGGTGAAATCTCAGGGTTGTTTTGATTTGCATTTCTCTAATGACTAATGATGTTGAACATTTTTTAAGGTGTTTCTCAGCCATCCGAATATCTTCAGGTGAAAAGTCTTTTTTTAGCTCTGTACCCCATTTTTGGATAGGGTTATTTGGTTGTATGGGGTCTAACTTCTTGAGTTCTTTGTATACATTGCATATTAGCCCTCTGTCAGATGTGGGGTTGGTGAAGATATTTTCACAATTTGCTTGTTGCCGATTTGTCCTTTTGACAGTTTCTTTTGCCTTACAGAAACTTTGTAACTTTATGAGGTCCCATTTGTCTATTCTTGATCTTAGAGCATAAGCGACTGGTGTTCTGTTCAGGAATTTTCCCCTTGAGCCAATGTCTGCAAGGGCCTTCCCCAGTTTCTTTTCTATTAGTTTTAGTGTGTCTGGTTTTATGTGGAGGTCCTCGATCCACTTGGAGTTGATCTTAGTACAAGGAGATAAGAATGGGTCGATTCGCATTCTTCTGCATGTTGACCTCCAGTTGAACCAGCACCATTTGCTGATAAGGCTATCTTTATTCCACTGGATGTTTTCAGCTCCTTTGTAGAATACCAATTGGCCATATATGTGTGGGTTCAATTCTGTGTCTTCAATCCTATTCCATTGATCTGCTTCCCTGTCACTGTACAAATACCATGTAGTTTTTAACACTACTGCTATGTAGTATTGCTTGAGGTCCGGATATTGACTTCCCCAGAAGTTCGTTTACTGTTGATGATAGTTTTAGCTATCCTGGGTTTTTTGTTATTCCAGATGAATTTGAGAATTGCTCTTTCTAACTCTATAAATAACTGAGTTGGGATTTTGATGGGGATTGCATTGAATCTGAATATTGCTTTTGGCAAGATTGCCATTTTAACTATATTAATCCTGCCAACCCACGAGCATGGAAGATTTTTCCATTTTCTGAGGTCTTCTTCAATTTCCTTCTTCAGAGACCTGAAGTTTTTGTCATATAAATCTTTCACTTGTTTGGTTAGAGTCACAGAAAGATACTTTACATTGTTTGTAGCTATTGTGAAGGGTGTCATTTCCCTAAGTTCTTTCTCAGCCTGCTTATCCTTTGCATATAGGAAGGCTATTGATTTGCTTGAGTTGACTTTATAACCAGACACTTTGCTGAACTTGTTTATCAGCTGTAGGAGTTCTCTGGTGGAGTTTTTTGGGTCACTTAAGTATACTATCATATCATCTGCAAATAGTGATAGTTTGACTTCTTCCTTTCCAATTTGTATCCCTTTGACTTTCTTATGTTTTTGAATTGCTCTAGCTAGTACCTCAAGATATTGTGAGAGGGGCAGCCTTGTCTAGTCCCTGATTTCAGTGTGATTGCTTCCAGTTTCTCTCCATTTACTTTGATGTTGACTATTGGTCTGCTGTATATTGCTTTTACTATGTTTAGGTATGGGCCTTGAATTCCTGTTCTTTCCAAGCCTTTCAGCATGAAAGGATGCTGAACTTTGTCAAATGCTTTTTCAGCATCCAATGAGATGACCATGGTTTTTTTTCTTTGAGTTTGTTTATGTAGTGGATTAGGTTGATGGATTTCCATATATTGAACCATCCCTGCATCCCTGGGATGAAACCAACTTGATCATGGTGAATGATCGTTTTGATGTGTTCTTGAATTCAGTTGGCAAGTATTTTATTTAGTATTTTTGCATCAATATTTATAAGGGAGATTGGCCTGTAGTTCTCTTTCTTAGTTGGATCTTTCTGTGGTTTTGGTATCAGGGTAATTGTGGCTTCATAGAATGAGTTGGGTAGTGTTCCTTCTGTTTCTATTTTGTGGAATAGTTTGAAGAGTATTGGTATTAGGACTTCTTTGAAGGTCTGATAAAATTCTGCACTAAAACCATCTGGTCCTGTGCTTCTTTTGGTTGGAAGACTTTCTATGACCCTTTCTATTTCTTTGGGGGTTATGGGTCTGTTTAGATGATCTATTTGATCCTGATTTAATTTTGGTATTTGATATCTGTCTAGGAAATTGTCCATTTCCTCCAGATTCTCCAGTTGTGTTGAGAATAGGCTTTTATAGTAGGATCTGATGATTTTTGAATTTCCTCAGTTTCTGTTGTTATATCTCCCTTTTCATTTCTAATTTTGTTAATTTGATTATTGTCTCTGTGCCCTTTGGTAAGTCTGGCTAGGGGTTTATCTATCTTGTTGATTTTCTCAAAGAACCAGTGCCTGTTTTTGTTGATTCTTTGTATGGTTCTTTGTTTCAACTTGATTGATTTCAGCCCTGAGTTTTATATTTCACTCCTCCTGGGTGAAATAGCTTCTTTTTGTTCTAGGGCTTTCAGGTGTGCCATTAAGTTGCTAGTGTATGCTCTCTCCTGTTTCTTTTTGGAGATACTCAGGGATATGAGTTCTCCTCTTAGCACTGCTTTCCTTGTGTCCCATAGATTTGGGTATGTTGTACCTTCATTTTCATTAAATTCTAAAAAGTCTTTGATTTCATTCTTTATTTCTTCCTTGACTAAGGTATCATTGAGTAGAATATTGTTCAGCCTCCACGTGTATGAGGATTTCCTGTTGTTTTTGTTGATATTGACTCCATGGTGATCTGATAGAAGGCATGGGATTAGTTCGATCTTTTTATATTTGTTAAGGTCTATCTTGTGACCAATTATATGGTCGATTTTGGAGAAGGTACCATGAGGCGCTTAGAAAAAGGTATAGTCTTTTGCTTTAGGATGAAGTGTTTATATATATATATATATATATATATATATATATATATATATATATATATGTTAAATCCAATTGGTCCTAAGTTTAATTAGTTTCCCTGTGTCTCTGCTTAGTTTCTGTTTTCCTGATCAGTCCATTGAGGATAGTGGAGTGTTGAGGTCCCCCACAATTATTGTGTTAGGTGCAATGTGTGCTTTGAGCTTTAGTAAAGTTTCTTTTAAAATGAGGGTACCCTTGCATTTGGAGCGTAGATGTTTAGAATTGTGAGTTCTTCTTGGTGGATTCTTCCTTTGACTAGCAAGAAGTGACCTTCTGTGTCTCTTTTGATGACTTTGGGTTGAAAGTCAATTTTATGTGATATTAGAATGGCTATTCCAGCTCGCTTCCTGCGACCATTTGCTTACAAGATTGTCCTCCAACCTTTTACTCTAAGGTAGTGTTTGTCTTTAACTCTGAGGTGTGTTTCCTGTATGCAGCAAAATGTAGGGTTCTGTTTCCATATCCAGTCTGTTAGTCTATGTCTTTTTATTGGGGAATTGAGTCCATTGATGTTAAGGTATATTAAGGAATAGTGATTATTTGTTCCTGTCATTTTTGATGTTATTTTTGATTTTGAGTAGATATCTTCCTTTGAGTTTGATGGAAGCAGGTTACTATCTTCCTTTTTCTTGGGTGCAGTTTCCCTCCTTGTCTTAGAGATTTCTTCCTATTATTCTTTGTAGAGCTGGGTTAGTGGAAAGATATTGTGTAAATTTGGTACTGTCATGGAATATTTTGATTTCTCCATCTATGTTGATTGAGAGTTTTGCTGGGTATAGTAATCTTGGCTGGCATTTGTATTCTCTTAGGGTCTGCATGAGATCTGCCCAGGATCTTCTAGCTTTCCTGGTTTCTGGAGAGAAGTCTGGTGTGATTCTGATAAGTCTTCCTTTATATGTTACTTGTCCTTTTTCTCTTACTGTCTTTAATGTTCTTTCTTTGTTTAGTACATTTGGGGTTTTGATTATGTGATGGCATGTATTTCTGTTCTGGTCCAGTCTGTTTGGAGTTCTATAGACTTCTTCTATATTCATGGGCATCTCTCTCTTTAAGTTAGGGAAGTTTTCTTCCATAATTTTGTTAAAGATATTTGCTGGCCCTTTAAGTTGTAGATTTTCACTCTCATCTATCCCTATAATCCTTAGGTTTGGTCTTCTCATTGTGTCTTGGATTTTCTGGATGTTTTGGGTTACAAGCCTTTTGGATTTTGTGTTTTCTTTGACTGTGGAGTCAATGGTTACTATGTTATCTTCAGCATCTGAGATTCTTATCTCTATCTCTTGTATTCTGTTGTTGATGTTTGCATCCATGACCGCTGATTTCTTCCCAAGGTTTTCTATCTCCAAAGTCGCCTCTTACTTGTGATTTCTTAGTTGTTTCTATCTCTGTGTTCAGATCTTGGATGGTTTTGCTCAGTTCCTTCATTTATTTGTTTGTGTTTTCTTGTAATTCTTTAAGAGATTTTTGTGTTTCTTCTTTCATGACTTCTGCCTGTTGTTTCAAGTTCTCCTGCATTTCTTTAACTGATTTTCTTATTCCCTCTTTATTGGTTTCTCTCTGTTGGCCCATATTCTCCTGGAGATCTTTAAGTGATTTTTGTGTTTGCATTGTAAGAGCTTCTACCCTATTGATGCTCCCCTGCATTTCTTGAAGATATTTGTTTATGTCTTTTTTGTGTTCCTCTAGCAGCATCATGACCAGTGCTTTTATATCCAACTCTTGTTTTTCTGGTGTGCTGGGGTATCCAGGACTTGCTGTGGTTGGCAAATTGGGTTCAGATACTGCCATATTGCCTTGATTTTTGTTTGTAATGTTCCTACGTTTTCCTTTTGCCATCTGTTTATCTCTGGAGTTAGTTGGTCTTGTTCTTAGTGGTTGGTGTTTGAGGCTCCTGTGAGCCTGGTGTTTGGTGCTGCTGTTGTAGAGGGCATCCGAGCTCCCGGGGTGGAGACCAGGAGGTTTCAGTTACTGGGCTCTCAATTACCTCCTCAGCTCTGCTGTGCTGGATCTAAGTCTTCCCGAGGCTCACTGCTGGACCTGCAATTGGCCTCCAGCTGTCTCCTCCTGGCCTGCCTAATTGCTAGCTCTTAAGAATCAGATTTTTTTTCCTCCACCGAGCTGGGCTAGGCTGTTAGATCTTTATGGTGTCCTGGGTTCCTCTGTTGGTTCTCTATGGTGACCTGTTCAGGCCACCAGCTCCAAAATGGTGGCGGATCTCAGGGCTCTGTCTACCCACTGGGTTCCCTACAGGACTGGAGGTTCCCTGGTTGGGATGCTAGAACCTAGATGGTAGTACTCTCAGTCCACAGGGCTCTGTCATGTTAGCTGTCTGTGGTGTCCTGAAGAACGATGTCAGCCTCTGGCTGTACTCCAGGCACCAACCCACTAGCAGGTTGGTGCCCCCTGGGGTTGGTGCAGAGACTGCTTGCCAAGCTGATCTGGCTCTGTGTGCACTGCCAAGCTGTTGGTGCACAGACCTATCTCCAACCTCCTTTGGCTCTGGGTGTGAGCAAGAGCCTGACCAGGTGTTCTTTGCCAGGCTAAGTCTTTGTCCAAGCACCTGAACCCAGCCGCCAGCAGGCAGTCCGCAGGGACCCGAGGGAAGATGGCATGGCGGCTGGCTGCAGGCCTGCTAGCCGGTCCCCAGGGATCAGGGACAGCCTCTGAGCTGCAGGTGCACAGATTTCCTGCCGACCTTTCCTGGCTCTGGGGGCCAGCAAGGGCCTGACCAAGTATTCGTTGCTAGGCCAAGTCTCTGTCCACGCACCTGAACCCAGCCGCCAGCAGGCAGTCCGCAGCGACCCGACCTGAGGGAAGATCCCCTCAGCTCCATAGCTCACCTCTTATGCTTGGCTCCCTTCTGATGAATAAAAGAATAATTTTAGTGTTTGAACTTCACTCATCTATCTCACAAGGAAGCCTTGAGTTTTACTTTATGGGTTTCTACCTTGCAGGCATCCTGATGCTTTGTTTGCATTTTTCAATCAGTGTAATCAAAAGTGTTGTTTATTTATTTTCTTCTCCTCCTGTGACAAATTATGATCATAAAAATGCCTGTTTTCCCATCCTTCTGCTTGCTACTCCTCCACATTTAGAGGTACATCAAGCCAGGCAGTTTTATGACCAATTTCTGAAACATGATGAGAAATGAGAGAATCTTTTGAAGAGATCATTAATTTAATAGCCTGTATTACAAAAAGTTGTTTCAGATTTATTTATATCTCTTCATATGAACACCTAGCAAACAAGTGCATCCAAGTCATAAAACCCAAAGCAAAATATGTTTACCAACCCTCTAAATATAATTCAAGATTTAAAACAGGTTTTTATGATACACGATAAAATATTTTCCTGAAGTTTAGTTTGATGTTTGCTGCAATGTTAAAGAATGTCTTTAGGCCTTTGGATTCAAAGGCAACTACCAGAATCTATACTGGGTTATATATATTCATCTGTACCTTCAACTCCAGGGACTCCAGGGCCCTCTTTCACTTTCAAAGGCACCTTCACTCTCATGTACACACAAATATAAACAACAAGCTTAGTAGAAATAAAAGGAATGTTAAATGGGATTTAGATTTCTATTGATGAATTTTGTAATAGGCTTTAATCAGTGCCCAGACCAGAAATATTTCTTAATCAGATTATACTGAATATATATAGATGCATAGAACATATTCTGCTAAATACTACTACAATATTAGTTTGAAACAGAAGAAAAATAAACAAAAATATGTACACATGAGTAATAAAGCATATAAACTTATTGTGATGATAAAGGTGACATTATGGTGAAGAAAACTATATAGAATTTAAAATGCATGTACTTAGTAATAACTGGGCATCATACTGTGACTGAGAAACTGCATAATACAGAGGTTACAATTTTCCATAAGAGATAAGATGAAAAGTGAACATTAATGGAAGTCTCAATAGGGCTGGAAAATTCAAGGAAAATTTGATATTATAATAAATATTAAACAAGTAATTGGGTATGGAGAAGATCTCAGTAATTTAAAGAAAAAACACTCTGGCTATATTAGAAAACGAATGTATCAAGAGGCACTAAGAAAAATCTGATAAAAAAAGTTTTACTATAAGAAGCAAGTCATATAATTTCTAGAGTCAGTGAACCATTCAGGAAGATACTGAACTCATTAGCTTATACCTTCATTAATGGCTGCACCAGCAATGCCCATGCACAACTTGACTCTTCAATGAAACCTGGAAAGTCTTCCTTAGTTCCATTTGTAACTTCCAAATTAAGGTTTAAGGCCAAATATTTATACCAGGGCCTTGTGTTTCCTCAATAGGAAGACAGTTGTACTGACTAGGCAACATTTCACTTCTGGTTCTGAGGAAAACTCTGTCATCAATGGCAGGATTGTCAGACATGAGAAGTAAAAGAAAAAATATCAGAAAAAACAAAATATAGGATCCTGAATAAAATGGATAAAAGACAAAGGTGCCAATTCAGTCCTTTTTGCCAACTTCCCCTGATTCAACATCTACCTCTTTTCAACTCAAAGTGCAGATACCTAGGTCAAGATTACTAATAAAGACTAAGAGAGAAAATGTATTGGACATTATACCAACTCAAACAAAAGTAACAGGAATCTAGCTTATAGAAGTTAGAAAGATGAGAAAGAAAAATTTAAGTCAAATTTGAACCATTTTTCTTCAATGAATAAAATAATATAGATGAACACAGGAGGACAATCACAC
Organism: Apodemus agrarius; assembly: GCA_964023405.1. NCBI lineage: Eukaryota > Metazoa > Chordata > Mammalia > Rodentia > Muridae > Apodemus > Apodemus agrarius. The sequence continues at coordinate 97,167,551 of OZ030017.1, read as the reverse complement.
ATAGAACAGACAGTTGAATTTACTTTTGGATTATTGTGATTACAAGAATGAATTCCGGAACAGACTGATTGAATGTAAGAATTGTGGTCACCACTCACATACAGACATAATTAGACATGAGAGTTGTGCCACACAAAACTTAAGACATTGAGTGACATATCTGAGATGGAAAAATCTCTAAGAATATAGAATATATTGTCACTGATTGGTCTATTCACTTAGAAAACATTTTACTGCAACCTCCTATGTTGCCTAAGAATGAGGCATGTGAGCCTTGATAAATGGATTTAGCAGCAAAACACTTGATATCCTAGCAGAACACCCAGGTACAGATTTTAGCACCCAGTTTAAACATATCATAACCACCTAGAACTCTTGTACCAGAATATCTAATGACTTCTTTTTTGTCTTTCAAGGTCACCTTCACAAATGTGGCATAGAAAAAGACACACACACACACACACACACACACACACACACAAATAACAAACCATTAAGAGTATGCACAGCTTCTCAGTTGAAACCATTCCTTGATTAGGTGTTATTTATCAAAGCACTCTGTCCCATGTAATAAAATCAGTAAATGACTTCAGAGAAAGAATTGGGAATTCAGATTCTTCACAAGGCAAGAAAATTCCAGGTAGAATATGACTTTCTATCTGTAACTTCAGCCTCAAGAACAGTAGCTAAGAGATCTTCAGGACAAGCTGACCAGCCAAGACTGAATATATATATGTGAACTCTGGAAGTAATTGAGAGACTTCACTTTGATAAATCATTGCAAACAATAATCCTGGACATTTATATATACTTATAATGCCATATGCACAAACACATACACATAATAAAACACACACACACACACACACACACACATGTTTATTTGTTAAGTTATGTATTTGTAGAAACAGGTTTCTGGGTTTAATTTCCAGTAATAAAATTATAAAATAATAATAATATCAAGTAAAACATTCATGAATGGAAAGCATAGGCTGTTAAAAGTAACAAATTCCTTACAAGGTATTGTAGTTTCCTCTCTGCTTCTGTGATAAACCACTCAGACCAAAACCAATTAAAAGGGGAAAGGTTTATTTGACTAATACTTTCAGGAGACAGTACATCATTGAAAAAGGTTAGGGCAGAAACATAGAGACAAGTATTATGAGAGAACACTTCCTGTTGGCTTGCTTCTAGGCTTATCTTAGCTCAGGTTTTTACACAGCCAAGGACTGCCTCATCAAAGAATGATACCACCTACATTGGTCTAAGACATCCTTTATCAAATAATAACCAACACAAAGGCCCAAAGAGATTTCTATAGCCCAATCTGATCTAGACCATTTCTCAACTGATTTTCTTCTCAGTTGCTCTAGATGTGATATAGGTGACAGTTAAAACAAAATATGGCAGAAAACAATCATGTTTTCTGGAAATTTTCTCTTGGTGATGTACCAAATACAGTTCTACACCCCAGAAACTTAATGTTATCATTATAGAATTCCATTTAATTTCTATTCTATAACATCTGCTTTTCTCTATGGATCCCAGAATTCCCTCCCTAGAGTCTTCCTCACTCCTTCACAGTTCTTTGTGGAGAGGGTAAGAACACATCAAGTACCCTAGAAGATCTGCATCAGGGACAGTGTTATGGGGTCATAAACAAGCTTCCAAAGGGATGGAAGTTGAGGAGGTACTCACCTTATCAAGCCTATCTTTTTTATGTTTATTAGCACACCATAGTTGCCCATAATAATAGTGTTCATTAAGACATTCTATACATGTGTATAGTATAATTTTATCATGCTCACTCCCATTTCCTCACAGGCTGCCTTCCTACTAGCTCTATTTCTACTTTCATGCCATCTTTGTATGTTACCCACTGACTTTAATTAGAATTTCATTCAAGCCTATAACCAGTTAATACATAACTGAAAGAAATCTCTCCTTTTACCCCAGAAGTGATTTGAAATTCAGTAAACCATAGAGGGGAGTCTCTTACAGGTCATTTCTTTGCTTATTAAAAACTCCAACACATATTGTCTCTACAGTGTGGTCCTGCAAAATCTTTAGCTTGCTATCCAGAATTCTGTACTCAAATCTATATATATTATATTATATTATATTATATTATATTATATTATATTATATATATAACACATATATATTATATTCATGTATACAGGTTTAAATCACAACATTATAAAGGAACATATATAACAAAGCAAAATTATTTTAACATTAAATATCTTGATCTTTTTCTCTGAAATATAGGATAATTGTACTGTGGATGCCTCAGAATTAAGAAATACAAGATAAGATAATAAAATAAAATAAAATAAAATAAAATAAAATAAAATAAAATAAAATAAAATAAAATAAAATAAAATAAAGGAAGAAATAAAATACTTGTAGCACCCTCTGAAATGTAAAGTACTTACCAACATTATCCTATTATTTACAGGGGTTTTTATATTATTTTGGTCTCTGCTATAGCTGTTATGTAAATGAGGATCTTTTTTCAGAGTCTAAGAACAAAATTCTTCTGACTAACTCCATGCATGCCAAAGGATGGTGTTTGAAACAAAATTCTAGAAAAGTAGTTTTGAGAAATTTCTCTATGCCAATACATTATATATTCTTTACTTGCTTTTTCAACTGGAATTGCTTTATTATCTTGATGATATCTTGATTATATTCATAACACGAGATTCAGAGTGGAAGTGGCATCACCCCTATATGTACCCTTTAAAATGCTCCAAAAATAACATCTACCAACTTCCATCTTTTAATTTGCTCTGAGGATCGAGAACCCACACCTACACTATCACAACATGATCTGTGTCTCTCTTCTTTAATTTATGTGTACAAATCAAACATTTATAGCTTTTACATTGTAAATAAAGATACAATTTAGGGTAAATATTATTGATCATTGTTCTCTATTCTATTTGACTCAATACATCTATAAGCCAATGGACGTATAAGAAATGAACCAACAGGCCTCCACAGAATTTTTTAAACATATTTAATTCTTTATTATTGATTGTGTGGGAGGTTGGATGCCAACTTGTAGAAGTTGGGGTTTTCCTTCTGCCATGTGGGTTCCAAGAATCAAACTAAGGTTTTTAGCTTATCAAAAAGTACTTGTATCTAGTGATCCATTTTTCAAGTGCTACGCTATATTTTTATGTTGCTGTGGTTTAGTTTTGGTGATGGAATCTGGTTATTTGTTTATGGATAGATAATGGTAATTATTGCTTTAATCATATTTTGTCTTTTTCATTGTTTGTTCATCTGTTCAGTTATTTATTTTTCAATAGGGTCTCACTATGTAGCCTTAGCTGTCCTAGCACTCCCTGTGTAGACAAGCTGAGTCCTGGTTACCATGATAAAAGGTTTGTGCCACTCTATTACCTTTTTTGTTGTTGTGCTCTCAGAGTTCTTGTAACATGTCATATACACACAAGAATAAGCATAAGTAGAGAGTCTCCACAATACTTAAGGTTAGTAGAACCTGTTTTGAATCTGTACACACTTTCTCAAAGAATTCTGAGGTTCAGTCCTGGGTGAAAATTATTTTTATATTTTATCATGCTGCCTTGTATGATCAGAACTTTCAGAGGTCAGTAAGAATTATACTGAGAGAATTCAAAAACCAGAGACATTCCCATTATCAATCAATAAATAAATCAACAGATTCTATAACAACACCCTTCAGAATCTTAGCTTCTCAGTAAATTTTCATATTTTTCAAATGTGAAAAATATGAAAGATTTACTGAGAAACTGTAAGTATTCTCAGCTCTGAGCATGGCACTGCACAGTCACAAACTGAAGATTCATTGAGTCAGGAATATTGTAAATATAAAGCTAGTCAATGACATGGGGTGTAATACAGTGAATAGAAAGAAAAGTGCCAGAACAGAGAAATGGGAGGGGGTAATTGGGGAATGGGTGGAGGGAAGAGGACTTATGGGACATATAGTGAGGGAGGAATTGGGGAAGGGGAAAGCATTCAGAATGTAAACAAAGAATATAGAAAAATTTAAAAAGTCGGAAAAAAAGAAAAGAGGGTCGGTAAAGGAAGAGATAAAAGTTCTTAGATCAGGGATTCTAGATCAGGAATTGACCACTGAACAGTTTAAGCCAGAGTAGTTTCGTCTAGTCTGATGTTTTGCAGATACACGAGTAAGAGGAGGATAGGGAGGATGAGGATGAAGAGGAGTAGGAGAAGGAGGAAGAGAAGGAAATCATAAAAGATTCTGAAGGATGTTGTTTCCCTAATTTCTGTCTCAGCATGTTTATCCTTTAAGTATTAGAAGGCTACTGATTTATTTGAGTTAATTTTATATGTAGCCACTTTGCTGAAGTTGTTTATCAGGTTTAGTAGTTCTCTGATGGAACTTTTGGGATAACATGTATACTAGCATATCTTCTGCACATAGTGATATTTTGTCTTCTTCCTTTATAATTTGAACCACTTTGACCTATTTTGTTGTCTAATTGCACTCTGGTTAGGGCTTGAAGTACTATATTGAACATGTAGGGAAAGAGTGGACAGCATTGTCAAGTCCCTTATTTTAGTGTGGGATTGCTTCAAGTTTCTCTCCATTTAGTTTGATGTTGACTACTGGTTTGCTGTGTATTGTTTTGACTTACTATGTTTAGGTATTGCCTTGAATTCCTGATTTTTCCAAGACTTTTATCCAGAAGGGGTGCTGGATTTTCTCAAATGCTTTCTCATCATCTAATTAAATGATCATGTATATTTTTCTTTTGAGTTTGTTTATATAGTGTATTACATTGATTGATTTTCATCTATTGAACCATTCCTGCATCCTTAGGATGGATACTACTTGATCATGACAGATGTTTGTTTTGGTGTGTTCTTGCATTCAGTTTGTGAGAATTTTATTGAGTATATTTACATCGATATTAATAAGGAAAATTGGTCTTCAGTTTCTTTATTTGTTTTCTCTTTGTGCCATTTAAGTGTCAGAGTTATTGTGGCTTCATAGAACAAATTGGGTAGTGTGACAGCTTCTATTTCTTTAGGGGTTGTGAGACTATTTAGATTATTTTTCTGATCCTGATTTAATTTTGATATTTGGTATCTGTCTAGAAATTTGACCACTTAATTTAGATTTTCCAGTTTTGCTGAATATATAAGCTTCTGTAGTAGGATATGATGAATTTTCAGATTTCCTCAGGTTCTCTCTCTTTTTTTTAATATTGACTGAATATTTTTTTTTAGATTTTTATTGGATATATTCTATATTTATATTTCATTTCCCTTTTTCTGGATCCCTGCCGTCAATGGTCCCACATGCCCTTTTCCCTCCCGCTGTTCCCCCATCCACCCTTTCCCACTTCCCTGTTGTGGTATTCCCCTACATTGATGCTTTGATCCTTCCCAGAACCAGTGTCCACTCCTTTCTTTTTGTCAGACATAATTTGGTATTTGGATTGTGTATTTGGTGTTCCAAGATTCTAGGTTAATATCCACTTATCAGTGAGTGCATACCATGGGTATTCTTTTGAGACTGGGTTACCTCACTTAGTATGATGCTCTCTAGCTCCATCCATTTCTCTAAGAATTTCATGAATTCACTGTTTCTTTTTCTTTTTTTTAAATTTCTTTTAAATTTTATTTATTTTTTATTTTCTATATTATTTGTTTACATATCAAAGGCTATACCCTTTCCAGCTCCCCCCTCACCATATGTCCCATAAGTCCTCTTCCCCCCTGCCTATTCCCTAATCACCCCCCCTCATAACCAATTCTCTGTTCTGGTACTCTCCTACAAAATTGTATTTAGTCTTTTCAGGACAAGGGTACTCTCCATCCTTTTTCTTGGGAATCTTTTGCTTAGCTAATTGTGTCTTGAGTATTCAGAGCTTCTGAGCTTATTAATATCCACTTATCAATGATTGCATTTCATGTGTTCTTTTGTGATTGGGTTAACTCACTTAGGATGATATTTTCCAGATCCAACCATTTGCCTACAAATTGCATGAATTCATTATTTTTAATTGCTGAGTAGTATTCCATTGTATAAATATACCACATTCGGTGTATCCATTCCTCTGATGAGGGACAACTTGGGTCTTTCCAGCTTCTGGCTATTATAAATAAGGCTGCTATGAACATAGTGGAGCATGCGTCTTTATTGCATGCAGGGGAATCCTCTGGGTATATGCCCAGGAGTGGTATGACAGGGTCCTCTGGAAGTGTCATGCCCAATTTTCTGAGGAACCAACATACTGATTTCCAGAGCAGTTAAACCATCTTGTATTCCCACCAACAGTGTAGGAGTGTTCCTCTTTCTCCAGATCCTCACCAGCAACTGTTGTCTCTTGAGTTTTTAATCTTAGCCATTCTGACTGGTGTGAAGTAGAATCTCAGGTTTGTTTGGATTTGCAATTCCCCTATGACTAATGATATCAAACATCTCTTAAGGTGCTTCTCAGCCATCTGAATTTCTTCTGGTGAAAATACCTTTTTTAGCTCTCTACTCCAGTTTTTGATAGGGTTATTTGGTTCATTGGGGTCTAACTTCTTGACTTCTTTGTAAATATTGGATATTAGCCCTCTGTCGGATGTGGGGTTGATGAAGATATTTTCCCAATTTGTTGGTTTCTGTTTTGTCCTTCTGACAGTTTATTTTGCCTTAGAGAAACTTTGTAATTTTATGAGGTTCCATTTGTTACTTCTTGATCTTAGAAGATAAGCTATCAGTGTTCTGTTCAGGAACTTTCCCCCTGTACCCATGTCCTTCCGGGTCTTCCCCAATTTCTTTTCTCTTAGTTTCATTGTGTCTGGTTTTATGTGGAGTTCCTTGATCCACTTGGAGTTGATCTTAGTACAAGGAGATAAGAGTGGATCAATGCACACTCTTCTGCATGTTGACCTCTAGTTGAAAACCACACAATGATACAACAAAGAAAGTGAACTACAGGCCAATTTCCCCTATGAATATCGATGCAAAAATACTAAATAAAATTCTTGCAAACCAAATCCAAGAGCACATTAAAACGATCATTCACCATGATCAAGTAGGCTTCATCCCAGGGATGCAGGGATGGTTCAATATATGAAAATCCATCCATGTAATCAACTACATAAATAAACTAAAAGAAAAAACCCACATGCTCATCTCATTAGAGGTCAAAAAGCATTTGACAAAATTCAGTATCCTTTCATGTTAATGGTCCTGGAAAAAACAGGAATTCAAGGCCCATACCTAAACATAGTAAAAGCAATGTACATCAAACCAGTGGCCAACATCAAAATTAATGGAGAGAAACTTGAAGCAATCCCACTAAAATCAGGGACTAGACAAGGCTGCCCTCTCTCTCCATATCTTTTCAATATAGTACTTGAAGTTCTAGCGAGAGCAATTAGACAACATAAGGAAATCAAAGGGATGCAAATTGGAACAGAAGAAGTCAAAATATCATTATTTGCAGATGACATGATACTATACTTAAGCAACCCAAAAAACTCTACCAGAGAACTCCTACATCTGATAAACAACTTCAGCAAAGTAGCTGGTTATAAAATCAACTCAAGCAAATTAGTTGCCTTCCTGTACTCAAAGGAGTAGCAGGCTGAGAAAGAAGTTAGGGAAATAACACCATTTACAATAGCCACAAATAATATAAAGTATCTTGGCGTGACTCTAACCAAACAGGTGAAAGATCTGTATGACAGGAACTTCAAGTCCTTGAAGAAAGAAATCAAAGAAAACCTCAGGAAATGGAAAAATATTACATGCTCTTGGATTGGCAGGATTAATATAGTAAAAATGGCCATCTTGCCAAAAGCAATCTACAGATTCATTGCAATCCCCATCAAAATCCCAAATCAATTCTTCATAGATCTAGAATGATCAATTCTCAAATTCATTTGGAGTAACAAAAAACCCAGGATAGCTAAAATTATTCTCAACAAAAAAGGAGTTCTGGGGGAATCAATATCCTTGACCTCAAGCAGTACTACAGAGTCATTGTGTTAAAAACTGCATGGTATTGGTATGGAGACAGGCAAGCAGATCAATGGAATAGAATTGAAGATCCAGAAATGAACTCCTAGAGTTATGGTCACTTGATCTTTGATAAAGGAGCTATAACCATCCAGTGGAAAAAAGATAGCCTTTTCAACAAATGGTGCTGGTTCAACTGGAGGGCCACATGCAGAAGAAAGAGAATCGGCCCACTCTTATCTCCTTGTACTAAAATCAACTCCAAGTGGATCAAGGACCTCCCTATAAAGCCAGACACAGTAAAACTATTAGAAAAGAAACTTGGGAAGACCCTGGAGGACCTGGGCACCAGGGCAAAGTTCCTGAACAGGTTATGCTCTAAGATCGAGAATTGACAAATGGGACCTCATAAAATTACAAAGTTTCCTTAAGGCAAAGGACATTGTCAGAAGGACAAAACGGCAACCAACATATTGGGAAAAGATCTTCACCAACCCCACATCCAACAGAGGGCTAATATCAAATATTTACAAAGAACTCAAGAAGTTAGACCCCAAAGAACCAAATAACCCTTTAAAAAATGGGGTACAGAGCTAAACAACGAATTTGCACCATAAGAATTTCAGATGGCAGCGAAACACCTTAAGAGATCTTCAACATCATTAGTTATCAGGGAATTGCAAATCAAAAGAACCCTGAGATTCCACCTCACACCAGTCAGAATGGCTAAGATTAAAAATTCAAGAGACAACAGGTGCTGGGGAGGATGTGGAGAAAGAGGAACACTCCTCCACTGTTGGTGGAATTTTAAGATGGTACAACTGCTCTGGAAAACAGTCTGGTGGTTCCTCAGAAAATTGGGCATGACACTTCCAGAGGGCCCTGTCATACCACTCCTGGGCATATACCCAGAGATTCCCCTGAATACAATATAGACACATGCTCCACTATGTTCATAGCAGCCTTGTTTATAATAGCCAGAAGTTGGAAGGAACCCAGATATCCCTCAAAGTAGAAATGGATACAGAAAATATATATAATAGAATACTACCCAGTAATTAAAAATAATGAATTCGTGGAATTTGTAGGCAAATGGTTAGATATGGAAAATATCATCCGAAGTGAGTGAACCCAATCACAAAAGAATACACATGAAATGCAATCACTAATAAGTGGATGTTAATGAGCCCAGAAGTCCTAAATACTCAAGACACAATTAGCAAGTCAAAGGATTCTCAAAAATAAGAAAGAAGAGGACCCTTGTCCTGAAAAGTTTCGATCCAGTTTTGTAGAAGAGTACCAGAACAGAGAAATGTGTGTGTGTGTGGGGGGGTGATTGGGGAATAGTTTTGGAGGAGAGGACTAGGAAAGGGGAAAGCCTTTGGAATATAAACAAAGAATATAGAATAAAAACTGAAAAAGAAAGAAAAGTAAATAAAGGCACAATCAGTGTGTAAGAACTATGAGAAGACACTGAAAGATGACCATACATAAGCCAAGAAGAGATCTTAGGAGGAAAAATCAAGTCTGCCATGCTAGTCTAAGGGCTTTTATATTCCAAAATCACAAGAAAGTTGATTTCTATGGAGTTACATTATCCAGCAGTGGTCGTTTGTCATGGCTCCCCGAGTGAAGTAAACCAGGCAGCAAAAAGGCTAGGACTAGCAGAGATCACTTCCAGCAATCAGCTTCACAAATGGGCACAGGGGGCAAATACTGACAATTGTTGAAAAATAAAAGTTTTAGGGAACCGATGAACTCCTGTTCCTTTGCTTATTAAAAAAAAAGAAGTATACATCACGCCCTACAAAATAATGGTGGGTTACTTAAACACCCCACTCTCATCAATGGACATATCAGGGCAACACAAATTAAACAGACACACAGGGAAACTAATAGAAGTTTTGGACCAAATGGATTTATTAGATATCTATAGAACATTTCATCCTAAATCAAAAGAATATACCTTCTTCTCAGGACCTCATGGTACCTTCTCCATAATTAACCATATAATTGGACACAAAGCATACTTCAACAGATATAAGAAGATCAAACTAATTCCATGCTTCCTATCAAATCACTATGGAGTAAAGGTGGTCTTCAATAGCAACAAAAACAACAGAAACCCCACATATACATGGAAGTTGAACAATACTCAATGATACCGTGGTCAAGAAATAAATAAGGGAAGAAATAAAAAACCTTTTTAGAATTAGTGAAAATGAATGTAAAACATACCCACATTTATGGGAGACAAAAAAGAAGTGTTAAGAAGTAACTACATAACTCTGAGTTCCTCCAAAAAGAAGCAAGCAGAGAGAGCATACACTAGCTACTTAGTAGCATCCCTGAAAGCTTTAGAACAGAAATATGCTAATACATGCAAGAGGAGTAGAAGGCAGGATATCATCAAACTCAGGGCTGAAATCAACCAAGTTCAAACAAAAAGAACTATACAAACTATCAACAAAACTAGGAGCTGGTTCTTTGAGAAAATCGACAAGATAGATAAACCTTGAGCCAGACTAACCACAGGGCACAGAGACAGTATCCAAATCAACAAACTCAGAAATGAAAAGGGAGAAATAACAACAGAAACTAAGGAAATTTAAAAAATCATCAGATCCTACTACAAATGCCTATACTCAACAAAACTGGAATATCTGGATGAAATGGACAATTTCCAAGACAGATACCATCTAACAAAATTTAATTAGGATCAGATACACCACCTAATGATCCCATAATGCCCAACATAATAGAAGTGGTCATTGACTGTCTCCCAACCAAAAAAAAAACAAAAAACAAAAAACAAAAAATAAAACAAAAAAAAACAAAAACAAAAAAAACCATACACACACACAGTATAAGATAAGATGGTTTTAGTGGAGAATTTTATCAGACCTTCAAAGATTTAATACCAATATTCTTCAAACTATACCACAAAATATAAACAGAAGAAACACTACCCAACTCACTCTATGAAGCCACAAATTCACTGATACCAAAGTCACACAAAGATTCAACAAAGAAAGAGAACTTCAGACCAATTACCCTTAAGAATATTGATTCAAAAATACTCAATAAAATTCTTGCCAACTGAATCCAAGAACACAACAAAATGATGATTCTCCATGATCAAGTAGGCTTCATCACAGGGATGGAGGGATTGTTCAATATACAGAAATCCATCAATGCAATCCATTACATAAACAAACTCAAAGAAAAAAAAAACATGTCATCATTTCATTAGAAGATGAAAAATCATTTGACAAAATTCAGCATTCTTTCATGTTAAAGGTCTTGGAAAGAACAGGAATTCAAGGCCCATACCTAAACATAATAAAAGCAATATACAGCAAACCAGTAGCCAACATCAAACTAAGTGGAAAGAAACTTGAAGGAATCCCACTAAATTCAGGGACTAGACAAGGCTGTCCTCTCCCTCAAGACTTACTCAATATAGTACTTGAAGTTCTAGCTAGAGCAATTAGACACCAAAAGTAGGTCAAATTGAGACACATTGGAAAGGAAGAAGTAAAATTATCACTATTTGCAGATGATATGATAGTATACTTAAGTGACCAAAAAAAAAAAAAAAAAAAAAATTCCACCAGAGAACTCCTATATCTGATAAACAACTTCAGCAAAGTGACCTGATTTAAAAATTAACTCAGGAAAATCAGTATATTCCTATATTCAAATGATAAACAGGCTGAGAAAGAAATCAGGGAAATGACACACTTCACAATAGCCACAAACAATATAAAGTATCTTGGTGTGACGCTAACCAAACAAGTGAAAGATCTGTATGACAGAAACTTCAAGTCTTTGAAGAAAGAATTCGAAGAAGACATCAGAAGTTGGAAAAATCTTCCATGCTCTTGATTGGCAGGATTAATATAGTAAAAATGGCCATCTTGCCAAAAGCAATATACAGATTTGATGCAATTGCTATCAAAATATCAACTCAATTCTTCATAGAACTAGAAGGAGCAGTTCTTAAATTCATCTGGAATAACAAAAATACCAGGATAAGCTAAAACTATTCTCAACAGTAGAAGAACTTCTGGAATAATGGAGATAAAAGTGATAAAATCAAGGACATTATTTGATGTGTGATAATGATGATATTGTTCATATTTATATTAAAAAATAAGTAGTTGGAGAGAGGAGGAAGATGGTTGAAATGATTCAAATATAGTATCGATTCATGAAAATTACAAAAAATTTAAATTAAAAGTTGTTAAACAAACATCAACAACAACAAAAAACCCAAACAGGTACATTCTATAGTATTGTGCCTTTCTGGTTTAGATATAAGTTCTAGGGATTGCACTGATTTGCTTATTTCAACTTGGCAGCACTAGAGTCATCCTTAAAGAGGGACTCTCAATTGAGGAGTTTCTTCAATGTTACTGTAGGAAGGTCCAACCTACTGAAAGCACTTGACAGGTTGTCAGAGATGTATAAGAAAGAGTAGGTAAAATTCTACTATAATCTGCTTCATTTCCTGTATACAATTTCTTGCATGTAGATTCTGCCTTAGCCTACCTTGAATAATGAACTTGAATGTATAAGCTGAATTAATTTTCCATCATTACAACGTACAAAATAACCAAACAAACCAAAGGGCTAATTAAGTAGAAAATCCTGTGAGTCATCTCACTTCTTACTACATGGGTTATATATAATGCCTGCATTGAATAATAATTGATATATCTAGCTTCTTGTGTCCTCAATAATGCCCTAGGCATATGGATTCCCTGGGAAAAAGGATGTAGCCAGACTTAAGCATTTTGTTTCTATTATTTAAATCCAGGCACTATAGGGAAGATTAGAAAGAGATTGATATTGCCATTTTCATAGATTATCAGGCTTATTTTGACCTTTTTTGCCATCCCTTTCTGCCACATGTTTTTTACATTTGTGTCCTATTTAGCATTCTATTGGCAACAGTGACCTGAGAATAGCTGCTATTCAGCTTTATTCTGTGAATGGTTGACTCCTTCCTTCTGTAGCATTTATTTACACACACAAAAAAAAAAATCAGTGGTTGCTGTAGTAAAAAGGACCAGTGAGAAAGCACTTACCATAGATGGTTTAAGTACTGAAATGTAAATGCTATTATCATAAGATACCTGAGTATAACAGCCCACAAATTCATTCCCTGTGCTAAGAAGGCACAGAGAGGGAGATAGTTGGGGCTTACTGGACAGCTAATTTAACCCAATTGATAGGTTCCAGGTTGATTTGAAATTTATTGTATCAAAACTAAGGATGAAAGGTTTTAAATAAAATATTCAAATCCACCTTTGATGCTCATGTGTATATGCATATTAAATAATCATTATATATAAACTGCCCACAGACTTGTCTGCTGTTATAACAGACCCAATTCTCAGTGTTACCCTTAATACTTAAAATGAACATTGGTCATAGCTTCTACTTCTACCTTTCACATACCTCCTATGGTTTATACAGATCATTTCCCTGTGTACTTCCTTTTATACCTCTTTGATGAGTTTCAGACCCCAACTCAGCAGGACAACCCATGTTCAACCACAGGCAGCACTTGTCACATGACCAGGTAAGATGAGTTCCTTCCTCACTCTTTGCTACACTGGATCCAGTTCTCAGGTTTGCCTGCAATGCTGCAAAAGAACAGCATGGACAGCACCCATATTATGTTCATGCCTCCTGTGGAATCCTCAGGTTATCTTTTTTCCACTGTATGGTTTTAGCTCCTTTGTCAAAGATCAGTTGGTGTGTACATTTCTGGGTCTTCAGTTCTTTTCCATTTCTCTACCTGCCTGTCACTGTACCAATACCATGCAGTTTTTTAACACTATTGTTCTGTAGTACTGCTTGAGGTCAAGAATAATAATTCCCCTAGAAGTTCTTTTACTAATGGGAAGGCTGTCATTCCCCTAATTTATTTCTCAGTCTGTTTTTCCTTTGAGTATAGAAAGGCTACAGATTTGTTTGTGTTAATTTTATATCCAGTCACTTTGCTGAAGTTTTTCTCTTTTTTATTTTATTTTTTTAATCAACAGTAGGCATTCTCTGGTGGAGTTTCTTTTTTTTTGGGGGGGGGTCGCTAAAGTATACTATCATATCATCTACAAATAGTGATAATCTTACTTCTTCCTTTCCAATTTGTATTCCTCTGACCTCCTTTTGTTGTCCAACTGGTCTAACTATAATTTCAAGTACTATATTGAATAAATATGGAGAGAGAGGCCAACCTTGTCTAGTCCTTGATTTTGTGGTATTGCTTCAAGTTTCTCTCCATTTAGTTTGATGTTGGCTACTGGTTTGCTGTAGATTGCTTTTACTATGTTTAGGTATGGGCCTTGAATTCCTGCTCTTTCCAAGACTTTTAGCATTAAAGGATGCTGAATTTTGTCGAATGCTTTTTCAGCATCTAATGAGATGACCATGTGTTTTTTTTTCTTTTTTAGTTTGTATATTTAGTAGAATTACATTGATGGATTTCCATATATTGTATCATCCATGCATCCTTAGGATGAAGCTTTCCTGTTCATAGGAAATTATCATTTTGATGTGTTCCTGGATTAAGTTGCCAAGAACATTACTGAGAATTTTTGCATTGATATTCATAAGGGAAATTGGTCTTACATTTTCTTTCTTTGTTGGATCTTCATGTGGTTTTGGTATCAGTGAAATTGTGGCTTCATAGAATAAGTTGGGTAGTGTTCCTTCTGTTTCTATTTTGTGGAATAGCTTGAAGAGTATTGGTGTTAAGTTTTCTTTGAAGGTCTGATAGAATTCTGCACTAAAACAATCTGGTCCTGTGCTTTTGTTGGGGGGGGGAGATTATCAATGTTCACTTCTATTACTTTAGGGGTAATGGGATGGTTTAGTTGGTATCTGATCCTGATTTATCTTTGGTATTTGGTATTTGTGTACAAAATTTTCCATTTCATCTAGATTTTCCAGTTGTATTGAGTATAGGATTTTATAGTAGGATCTGATTTTTTTTTGAATTTCATGTTTCTGTTGTTATTTCTCCCATTTAATTTCTGATTTTGTTAATTTGGATATTGTGTCTGGGCCTCTGATTAGTCTGCTAAAGGAATATCTAGCTTGTTGATTTTCTCAAAGAACTAGTTCCTTGTTTTGTTGATTCTTTGTATAGATCTTTGTGTTTGTACTTGGTTGATTTCAGCCTTGTGTTTGATGATTTCCTGCCTTCTACTCCTCTTGGGTGTATTAGCATTTTTTTTCCTCAGAGCTTTCAGGTGTTCAGTTAAGCTTTTACTGTATGCTCTCTACAGCTTTTTTTTTTTGGAGACACTCAGAACTATGTGTTTTCCTCTTATCACTGATTTCATTTTTTCACATAAATTGGAGTATTCTGTGCCTTCATTTTCATTAAATTCTAAAAGTATTAGATTTATTTTATTTCTTCTTTGACCAAGGTATCATTGTATAGAACATTGTTCAGCTTTCATGTGTATGTGGGCTTTTTGTTGTTTTGTTGCTATTTAAGACCACCTTTACTCCATAGTTATCTGATAGGAGGCATGGGATTAGTTCCCTCTTCTTTTATCTGTCGAGGTCTGTTTTATATGGTCAATTATGGAGTAGGTACCAGGATGTGCTGAGAAGGTATATTCCTTTGATTTAGGATGAAATGTTCTGTAGATATCTATTAAATCCATTTGGTCCAAAACTTTTGTTAGTTTCACTGTGTCTCTGTTTAGTTTATGTTTCCCTGATCTGTCCATTAAGGAGAGTGAGTTGTTGAAATTAAACACAATTATTGTGTGAAGTACAATGTGTACTTTAAGTTTTAGTAATGTTTTTCTTACAAATGAGCATGTCCTTGTATTTGGAGTAGAGATGTTCAGGATTGAGAGTTCTTCTTGGTAGATTCTTTTGATGAGTATAAAGTGTCCTTCTGTGTCTTTTTTGATGATTTTCGTTTGAATGTCTATTTTATTGGAAATGAGAATGATTACTCCAGTTTGTTTCCTGGGACCACTTGCTTGGAAAACAGTTTTTCAGCCTTTTACTCTAAGTAGTATTTGTCTTAGACACTCAGATGTATTTCCTGTATGCAGCAAAATGTTAGGTACTGTTTAGGTATCCAGTCTGTTAGTCTATATCTTTTTACTGGTCCACTGATATCAAGAGATATTAAAGAATAGTGATTGTTGCTTCCTGCTATTTTTGATGTAATTTTTATGTTTGGGTTGTTATCTTGTTTTGGGTTCATTGAAAGAAGATTAACATCTTGCTTTTTTTAGTGTATAGTTTCTCTCCTTTTGTTTGTTTTCCATTCATTATCCTTTGAAGGTCTGGATTTGTGGAAAAATACTTTGTAAATCTGTTTTTGTCATGGAATACCTTGGTTTCTTCATTTGTGGTAATTGAGAGATTTGCTTGTTATATCAGTCTGGGTTGGCATTTGTGTTCCCTTAGGGTCTGGATGACATCTGCCCAGGCTCTTTTCACTTTCATATTCTCTGCTGAGAAGTCTGGTCTATTTCTACTAGGACTACCTTTATATGTTACTTGACCTTTTTCCCTTACTGCTTTTAATATTTTTCTTGGTTTAATGGATTTGGCGTTTTAATTATTATGTGATGGAAGGAATTTCTCTCATCAAATCTATTTATAGTTCTATAGGCTTCTTGTATGTTCATGGGCATCTTTCTTTGGGTTAGGGAAGTTTTCTTATATAATTTTGTTGAAGACATTTACTGGCCCTTTAAGTTGGAAATCTTCACTTTCTCCTATAATCCTTATTTGGTTTTCACATTCTGTCCTGGATTCCCTGGATGTTTTGGGGCAGGAGCTTTTTTGCATTTTGCATTTTCTTTGACTGTCATGTCAGTGCTTTCTATGGTATCTTATGCATCTGAGATTCTCTCTTCTTATTCTTGTATTCTGTTGTTGATGCTTGCATCCATGATTCCTGACTTCTTTCCTAGTTTTATATGTCCTGAATTGTTATCCTTTGTGATTTCTTTATTCTTTCTATCTCCATTTTTAGATCCTGGATGATTTTGTTAAATTCCTTCACCTGTTTTGTTGTGTTTTCCTGTAGTTCTTTAAGGGCTTCTCACTGTTTACTTGTATTCTCCTGTATTTCTTTAAAGGAATTATTTATGTCCCTCTTGAAGACTTTTTTGAGTATCATGAGCTGTGATTTCAAATTCAAATCTTGCTTTTTGAGTGTGTTGGGGTATCCAGGAATTGCTATTGTGGGAGAATTGGGTTTGGATGGTGCCATATTGCCTTGATTTCTGTTGGTAACATTCCTATGTTTGCCTTTTCTCAACTGGTTATCTCTGGTATTAGTTTTTCCTCCTGTCACTGGCTGGTGCTTGTCCCTCTTGTGTGCCTGCAAGCCTATCTCAGCACCCTTGGATGACCAGCTTTTCCCTCATACAGAGTGTTGTGGGGCTGCCCAGCTCCTGGGTGCTGGTGGGGCCCTGGTAGTTTGAGCCTCATGTAATCTTACACACTGGTGTTCTCTGCTTTTCTGGCTGTAATGTTCTGCTTAGTCATAGTAGTGAAGTTGGTGACCTCACCCTGACCGCAGGACTCACTGCAGAGCAGATGTCCCCTAGCAGACTAGGTGACAGAGGGCTGTTGCAGTGCTGCCCAGCTCCTGGGTGCAGGTGGTGCCCTGGCAGGCCGTGCCTCAGCAACCTTACACTCTGGTGTTCCGTGCATACATGGCTGCACCTGTCTGCTTAGTCACTGGAGTAGAGATGGTGGCCTTAACCCGAAATTGGGACTACCTCTAACTGTGTGACTCCCTGCAGGGCAGATTTTGCCTGGTAGGGTCGAGGCACAGATGGTTGTGGCAGTACTGCCCAGTTCCTGGTTGCATGTGGTGTCCTGGCAGGCTGTGCTCCAGCTATTGTACACTCTGATGTTCCCTTTGTTCCTGGCTGCACCTGACCGCTCAGTTGCAGGAGCCCAAATAAATAGGAGTTGATTGGTTTATGTGTCTCAGTTGATCTATTTATTAAGTATTTATTATTACTATATTAAAATTATAATAATTATTATTAATTTTACAAGGTATTTGTTACATTAAGTATAATTTGACTTAAAAATATTTTCCTTGAGTGGGTTTGGAATTATAATGCTATTTTCTATGTACTGAATGCAGAAGGGGCAATATTTCTCATTAAATACTTGGAATTATCTCATCCATAAATCGTTTTGGCAAAGTTAGAGCAACACATTTTATAGTAGCTAATGGGACCCTAGAGAACCCAGTGTTTATTCACTGGAAGAGGGACAAATGGGCAAAATATAACATCAGCATCTCTTTGGTGTCAAATCTCTAAGATCAGGTACTCTTGGCCCATCTATGTTTGCTGATATAATTGCCTACTCTATCTTTATTAAATATTTTTTTTGTTTTTTAATTACTCTGTATAATTCAAGTGCAGTCTGAGTATCCTATACATACCCATACCACTGGAATTTAAATCTTATCACAGGGGATTATAACTATTTTTGTTTATTTTTCTATTTCCCTGAGATCAGAAACTTGGAATAAGTTATTGTTGGATGCTCATATTCTTTTCTCAGACTAACATTTTTTAAAGAGGAGCTCACATTTAAGTCAGAACCAGGAAAAGTTTATCAGTCAATAAATTCATACAGTTTAAATGCTACAGAAAAATAAAGAAAAGAAGAGAAAGGAAAGAGAGGAAGGAAGGAAGGAAAGGAGGAAGGAAGGAAGGAAGGAAGGAAGGAAGGAAGGAAGGGAGAGAAAGAAAGAAGGAATGAAAGAAAATCAAAGAAAAAGGGTGTGTGGTTAAAATATGCTACATATATTTTCTGTTTTCATGAACTTTCCAATTGTATTTCATGATTTTTTTATTAGTTTTGTCCTATTTATGTTTATTCAAGAAGATTTGAAAGGCTGAGTTGCATCTCAGTTGCAACATTTCCCTAAAAATGTAGATGAAACTCTAATTTAAATAACAGAAAGTTGTTACAGGATTCAGAAGAAAGTATATGTTAAAGAACTGGCAGTAGCTACCAGAATGTGCTAGATTACAGGTAACCAACAGGAATGAGCTTAGCTGAAATGCCAACAAAGGGGAGAGACCATATCCAGAGCTTAGTCAGGCCCCCAGGTTGGGATGGAGCCAACCATTCATCCCCAATTTCTTTTTAATTTTCTATATTCTTTGTTTACATTCTGAAGGCTTTCCCTTTTCCCAGTTACCCCCTCACCATATGTCCCATATGTCCTCTCCCCCCTCCACTACCCCCACCCCCACCTATTCCCCAATCACCACCCCACCATTTCTCTGTTCTGTTATGTTACTCTCCTACAAAACTGTATCCAGTCCTTTCAGGACCAGAGTCCTTCCTTCTTCTTGGGAATCTTTTGACTTGCTAATTGTGCCTTGAGTATTCAGAGATTCTCGGATCATTAATATCCACTTATCAGTGATTGCAATTCATGTGTATTCTTTTGTGATTGGGCTAACTCACTTAGGATGATATTTTCCAGATCCAACCATTTGCCTACAAATCATTATTTTTAATTGCTGAGTAGTATTCCATTGTATAAATATACCACATTTTCAGTATCCATTCTTCCTTTGAGGGACATCTGGGCTCCTTCCAACTTCTGGATATTATAACTAAGGCTGCTATGAACATAGTGGAGCATGTGTCTTTATTGTATGCAGGGGAATCCTCTGGGTATATGCCCAGGAGTGGTATGGCAGGGTCCTCTAGAAGTGTCATGCCCAATTTTCTGAGGAACTGCCAGACTGATTTCCAGAGCAGTTGTACCATCTTGCGGTCCCACCAACAGTGGAGGAGTGTTCCTCTTTCTCCACATCCTTACCAGCACCTGTTTTCTCTTGAGTTTTTAATCTTAGCCATTCTGGCTGGTGTGAGGTGGAATCTCAGGGTTGTTTTGATTTGCATTTCCCTGATAACTAATGATGTTGAACATCTCTTAAGGTGTTTCTTGGCCATCTGAATTTCTTCTGGTGAAAATTCTTTGTTTAGCACTGTACCTCATTTTTGATAGGGTTATTTGGTTCTTTGGGTTCTAACTTCTTGAATTCTTTGTATATATTGGATATTAGCCCCCTGTCAGATGTAGGGTTGGTGAATATCATTTCCCAATTTGTTGATGGCTGTTTTGTCCTTCTGACCGTGTCTTTTGCCTTACAGAAACTTTGTAATTTTATGAGGTCTCATTTGTCAATTCTTGATCTTAGAGCATAAGCTATTGGTGTTCTGTTCAGAAATTTTTCCCCTGTTCCCATGTCCTCCTAGGTCTTCTCCAGATCCTTTTCTATTAGGTTCAGCGTGTCTGGTTTTATGTGGAGGTCCTTGATCCACTTGGAGCTGATCTTAGTAAAAGGAGATAAGAGTGGGTCAGTTTGTATTCTTCTGCATGTTGACCTCCAGTTGAACCAGCACCATTTGTTGGAAAGGCTATCTTTTTTCCACTGGATGGTTGTAGCTCTTTTATCAAATATCAAGTGACCATAAGTCTGTGGGTTCATTTCTGCGTCTTCAATTTTATTCCACTGATCTACTTGCCTATTGCTGTACCAATACCATACAGTTTTTAACACAATTGCTACTGTTTTACTGATTGTAGTCAGGGATATTGATTCACCAGAAGTCCTTTTATTGTTGAGAATAGTTTTAGCTATCCTGGGTTTTTTTGTTATTCCAGATGAATTTGAGAATTGCTCTTTCTAGATCTATGAAGAATTGATTTGGCATTTTGATGGGGATTGCATTGAATCTGTAGATTGCTTTGGAAAGCTGGCCATTTTTACTATATTCATCCTCCCAATCCAAAAGCATGAAACATTTTTCCATTTCCTGAGGTGTAGTGGCTATTCCTGGTTGTCAACTTGATTATATCTGGAATGAACTACAATCTAGAATTTGAAGGCTCACCTATGATCCTAATCTGGAGGCTCAGAGATATAAATTTTTGACCTGGACTTAGCATGGAGATCTTGAAGCATGGTGGCTATGGATTCCAGTTCAAGATCATCCGGGATTAAAGGTGTGGAGACATACACCTTTAATCCCAGATTATGGCTATGGATTCTAGTTCAAGATCATCTGGGATTAAAGGCATGGATGCACACACCTTTAATCTGAGCTACACCTTCTACTGGAGACATATATAAGGACATTGAAAGAAGGAAGACTCATTTTTCCTTGCTGGCTTGACTCGTGGGACTGAGCAACTGCAAGATCCTTGGACTTCCATCCACAGCTGCTGCTGACTACTGTTGGGGAGTTGGACTACAGATTGTAAGTCATCAACAAATTCCCTAACTACATAGAGACTGCCCATACGTTCTGTGACTCTAGAGAACCCAGACTAATACATGAGGTCTTCTTCAATTTCTTTCTTCGAGGACTTGAAGTTCCTGTCATACAGATCTTTCACTTGTTTGGTTAGAGTCATCCCCAAATTTTTAGCCCAGAATTCCTCCTGTTAAATATGGGGACAAAGTGTGGAACAGAGACTGAATGAAAGGCCATCCAGAGACTGCTCCACCTGGGGATTTGATGTTAAGTTAGAAGCAGGAAAAGTTTGTCAGGCAAGAAAACCCATATATAGACATCAAACCCAGATATAATTGCAGATGCCAAGAAGTGTTTACTGACAGGTCCCTGATATAGCTGTCTACTGAGAGACTCCTGGCCTTATCTGACATAAATAGGGGCCGGGGGAGGACCTTGGTCCTGTGAAGTTTCATTGTTCTAGTGTTGGAGAATGGCAGGATGGTGAGGTAGGAGTGGGTGGGTGGGGAGCCAGACACCCTCATAGAATCAGGGGGAGGGGGTAAGGGGTTTGTGGAAGGTAAATTGGGAAAGGGAATAATACTTGAAATGTAAATTAATAAAATATTCAATAAAAAAGAACAATGAAAGTATTCCTTTATTTAACAGTATATCAGTATGTCTTTTTCTTTCTATAACACTCAAGACAGTCTTATTACTTATAAAATAAAAGGTGTTAGGGTTTTGGTTTTTTTTTTTTTTTTTTTTTTTTTTTGAGACAGAGTTTCTCTGTCTCGGAACTCACTCTGTAGACAAGGTTGGCCTCAAACTCAGAAATCCACCTGCATCTGCCTCCCAAGTGCTGGGATTAAAGGCATGTGCCACCACTGCCCAGCCTATTTTTGTATTTCTTGAACCAAATATCTCAGAGAAACCTCCTAGGCCACTATTTTAGGACTCAATTTCAAAGGTTTCAATCTTTTGTTGTAGGAGGAGTATGGTTGATTAGCTTGTTTTTGGTAGAAATATAGTGAGCAAAGAATAAAAATGTGGGGGAAGAGGGGAGGTACAACATATAGGTCCAAGGACTGGACAACAATAACTCTTAACTCTAACCAATCTCATTTCAAATATTGAGTGTCTTTTGTTTATTCTACTTGCTTTTTTTTCTGTTTTAGGTGAATTCACAACTTTTATGGTTTGCCCTGACAGGTGTGGCCTAGTGAATTTTGTCATTTCCAGTGACTTCCTGAAGTTATTTTGAGTTGTTCACATTCCTGCTTAAGGAGCTTCCTGCAGGATAGAATAATACTACCTTATAGGAAACTTATATAACATATGGGGCAGGTATCAGCAAAAGTTTACATCATGGCAGCCACAGAACAAATATGTAAGAGGAATATGACTTGGCAGGATATATTCTTAAAGAATAACCCACAGAAATCTTTTTACTAGAACACTCAGTTCTACCACCTTTCAGCAGCACATTCCAAGTTTTATTCCCTAGGTAGATTAAACCACTCCTTGGGTCAGAATCATTGTGCAGAGTTGTTATTTATTAATCCTCTGATGTTTTTTGATCTGATTCAAGATTGACCATTGTCAGAAGTTAGACATTAGAAGATAAAAAGGTGTTAACTTTGGAGCTTTATATGTACTTCTTTGTTATCGTATAAAAATATTGAAGAACTACCACCACAATATCAAGACCCTGACTTCTTAATCTTTATCCTGCTATGAAACATTTAAGAAGACAGCTTATGGACTGGCCTAGATCATAGAGACAATAAGTCCTATGAAACGTGAACATTCAGAGTAGGCTACAAATATGATTCAATAATTAAGAGCAGAAGCAGATTGTCTAGAGGATAGTGGTTAAATTGCCATCCTCTATATATCATCTCACTTCATTCTGTATATATATGTAGATATATCATACACTCTGCTAATGTCTACAGGAACCTGTCACTGAAGTGAGAAATATACAGGCTTGTAAATTCTTCATAATTATAAAATAACACAATAATTAAAATGGATTTAATCAGTTTATTGTGTAATTCTATGATTCACTGGAAAAAGAATAACAGAGAAATTAATGCATATTACAAAGAAATTTAATTGATTTCCTAATGTGTTATAGTCAAGGTAATTAAACAATCACTATCTGCATTTAAAGAATGTTGAAAATTTCATAGTTGCACAATCTATTAGATGAGAAGCTTCAATAGAACTGTGAAGGTTAGACTTTGTTCCAACTTGATAGAAGCTAGAGTCATCTGAGTGTCCGGTATCCCAATTTATGAAATGTTGCCATAATAACTGGCTGTAGCTTGTTTTCTTAATTCATAGCTGATGTGACTGGCTCCACTTAATTGTGGCTGCTACTCTTCCTTGAATATTGGCTCTGGGTTCAATAAGAAAGCAGTTTTAGCAAGTCATAATGAACAAGCCAGTAAGCAATACTTCTCTATGACATCTATTTAAGCTGCTGCCTTTAGGTATGTTAACTGTTTCAGTTTCTATTTTGACTTCTTTCAGTCATGAACTATGATATAGAATTATAAGAAAAACAAACCATTCCTTTTCCTACTTGATTTTAGTCATGATGTTTCATCAAAGCAATAGTAACCCTAAGAAAATTACCCATGTGATTTCAAAGTCCAAGAGTATTCCTGGATGATTGCAAATATTTACTTTGAGTTAGAAGGCTGACCATGTTGAGTTTTGGTTGCAGCAAAACATGGTAGTAGTGGTGGCAGCAAAAGCAGCAATAACAAACATTGTAGATTAATCCATTAGCAAGAAGTATAGGCAGAGAAACAAGCCACACTGCTTCAGACCTCTTGACAAAACTGGAGGTAGAGTCTTCCACTTTCACTTAATCTCTCCTGGAGATACACTCTTATATGCTTAGATAAATCCAGATTCTAGAAAGTTGAAATGTGTATTTTATATCCACCTCTCAAAACACTGAGATTTTGAGGGTGAGAGGAGAATAGGAGAGTGGAGGGTAGGAGAGGAGGGAGGAGCAGAAGGGAGGGGAAGGATTGGGAGGGGAGCAAACAGGAGGGGAGAAGAAAAGAAAAGGGAAGGGAAGGGAAGGGAAGAGAGGAGAGGAGAGGAGAGGAGAGGAGAGGAGAGGAGAGGAGAGGAGAAGAGAAGAGAAGAGAAGAGAAGAGAAGAGAAGAGAAGAGAAGAGAAGAGAAGAGAAGAGAAGAGAAGAGGTGATAAGGTGAATAGCAATTAAGAAAAGAGATTCTAGCTTGACCTCTGGCTTCCAAAATCACATAAGTGTTTATGTACTTGCAAATAAAATATTAACCTGACTGAGGAACATACAATCTCACACACATACTACACTACATCCACCCATACCCACCCACACCCATACACAAACCCCCCCCACACACACACACATACACAGGGTTTCATAGTATCAAACAACATACTGTGTTTCTGAGATCCTTAAAATTATTGACTTATGCTGTGACTTATTGTGGGACAACTCAAACTCAAAATATTTAGAATGAAAATGACCAGGAAATATATGTTTACATTTGTATTTACATATGCCCATTTTCTGATCATTCTACATGTATGATTCAGAAACTGCTGAGCTACATTCAATTAGAAAAAAATCCTAACAGTCATCTATAAATTATGATTTGTTTTTGTGTTATTAAATGATCTTTAAGACAGCTATCCACAGTCTAAGCCTGAACTACAATCAGTTAGTGTTATTAATTCTATTTCCCACTACTCTGAACATCTGCTATTAGTGTACTTACTATCTTAATTCTGTGAGACAAAAGACACTGTCAAAAGGACAAATCAGCAACCAACAAATTGGTAAAATAATTTCATCAGCTCTACATCTGACAGAGGGCTAATATCCAATGTATACAAAGAACTCAAGAAGATAAACCCCAGAGAGCTAAATAACTCTATCAAAAAAGGGTTACAGAGCTAAACAAAGACTTTTCACCTGAAGAAATTTGGATGGCTGAGAAACACCTTAAAAAATGTTCAACATCATTAGTCATTACAGAAATGCAAATCAAAACAACCCTGAGATTCCACCTCATACCAGTCAGAATGTCCAAGATTAAAAATTCAGGAAACTGAAGGTGTTGGCGAGGATGTGGAGAAAGAGGAACATGCCTCCACTTCTGGTTGGACTGCAAGCTGTTACAACCACTCTGGAAATCAGTGTGGCAGTTCCACAGAACACTGGACAGGATACTTCTGGAGTATCTAGCCAAACCTCTCCTGGGCATATACGCAGAAGATTCCCCAGCATGCAATAAGAATACATGCTCCACTATGTTCATAGCAGCCTTATTTATAATCGCTAGAAGCTGCAAAGAATCCAGATGTTCCTCAACAGACGAATGGATACAAAAAATATGGTATATATACACAATGGGGAACTGTTCAGCCATTAGGAACAATGAATTCATGTAATTCTTAGAGAAATGGATGGAGCTGGAGAACATCATACTAGGTGAGGTAACACAGTCTCAAAAGAATATCCATGGTATGCACTCACTGATAAGTGGATATTAGCCTAGAATCTTGGGACACCAAAGACACAATCCACA
This sequence comes from Apodemus agrarius, assembly GCA_964023405.1. Lineage (NCBI taxonomy): Eukaryota > Metazoa > Chordata > Mammalia > Rodentia > Muridae > Apodemus > Apodemus agrarius. The sequence continues at coordinate 97,141,682 of OZ030017.1, read as the reverse complement.
TACCAAATGATGTCCGACAAGAAGGAAGGAGTGGACCCTGGTTCTGGAAAGGCTCAAAGCATCAGTGTAGGGGAATACCAGAACAGGGAATTGGGAAGACGTGGGTGGGGGAACATGGGGAAAGGAAAGGGCATGTGGGACCTTTGCGGGGCAGGGAACCAGAAAAGGGGAAATGAAATGTAAATATAAAATATATCCAATAAAAAAATTAAAAAAGAATATATTCAATTAAAAAGATAAAAAATAAAAATAAATAAAAACAGAAGAAGAAAACATTTTGCAGTGGTGTAGATATGCTTTGCCAATGTAGTGACACTATTAGGTGGTACAGTCTTGTTAGAGTATATGTAGCACTGGTGGAGGAAGTGTGTCACTGTGGGTATGAAAAATGAGAAATTCTTCATGGCTGTCTTGAAAACACTCTTCTGGCTGCTTTTGGATCAGGATGTAGAATTCTCAGCTCCTTCTTCAGAACCTTGTTTCCCTGGAATCTGCCATGCTTCCTGCCTAGAAAATGGACTAGACCTCTGAACATGTAAGTAAGCTCCAATTAAATGTTGTCCATTTTAAGAGTTGTCTTGGTCATGGTGTCTGTTCAAAGCAACAAAATCCTAACTAAAGACACATTTATTTAGCCTTTAATCTAGATTTCAGTTCCATGACATACAGACCATTGCAGCAGATCAGTCATGGTTGTACAAGGGTTGGCTAGTTACACTGCATTTTCAATGAGGAAGCTTGGAGAGTTTACTGTCCATTGCCACTTCACTTTCTACATTTTATGCATTATGGAGTCATAGTCTTGAAATGGTGTGACCATTCAAAGTCAATGGGAGGCCTGATTATATTAATCTATTCTAGAAAATCTGTCTGAGTGAGGTTCAAAGAGTTGCCTCCAAGATACTATTAAATTCTTTCAAGTTGGCATTCTGTATAAATGACCCATAGTGATAATGTATCATTCTGAAGTCTAGAGTCTTACAAATAAAACATAATGACATATACTTTTGAGTTTCAACACTTTTAAATGCTGCTTTTATTTTCTCAGATGAAGGAAAGTGATAATCGTTGTACCCAGGCTATATGAATGCATGGCTTGAGTGGAGCCCAAAGCATTAATTTCTCTATTCTATCTATTTATAAGCTTTTGGGTTTTAGCTCCTGTTCAGAAAGTTTCATTCTCTGTCTGCTAACCTAAACCTTAAATACTTCATCATTTGAGAATTAATGTTGAATATACTCACACTTTCTTGTTCCTTCTGAAATCTTCATGCTGTTTGACTCAGCTGTTCTATCACAAACTCCTCTCCAAGCTGACTGATTCAAAGCAGCTTCTCACTGAATTGCTAGGCCTCATCCTAACTTTGGTAATATGTTTAATTTTCTGGCTCTTTCTCATTCTATGGGTTATTCTGTTTACATCTTTGTCTAGGTGGTTTTCCCTGTAACCCATCTCTGTAAAAGTGCCCTGGTCAAAACTGCCATGTAGACTGCTGTGCCATACACACTGAACTTCTACCCCTGTGCTGCTCATATACATCCTTTCTCTCCTGTGCCAATTTCATGAGAGTTGGCAATATCCTATCTCTGACTCATTCTATCAAATCTTTCTTTTTTTCTGTCCATCAATTAGACAAGATTTTCAAAAATACTACTTCCTTCTACGTGCTAATCTTATGTTCATTGTTTGGGATAAAAGGTGTGTACTAAGATAAGGTTTGCCTGCCAGACCATACCGTCATTCAGGGTATATATGCATTCTGACCATGTCATATAGACATAAAGTATCTTTGGATGTGTCACTTACGTGAGCATCCATGTTGCTGGATTAAAATTTCTCCACAAAATCTCCTTTCAAGTATTTAATTTCAATTATTCTAACCAGGGTCCCAAATCTCTTCCATCCAACAATTTCAGTAAAACTGTTATAACCTTTTAACATTGGAAAAGGTACTCTTTGGACAAGGTTAAAAAGAAAATGATAGTTTTTCATTTATGTTTATAGATATAAATTTAGAGCTACCTAACCTAAATATCCCCACTGTAAGAAGAATGAGGAAGGTAGTTTCTCTGAGACAACCATACTGAAATTTTAATGAAACATCTATTTCCAGAGTACCTCTCTCTCATAAGACTCATGCCTAAGATCTATGCAGTAATATGCTTCAATAATCAGTGTTTCTACTTCACATACTATTCTACCAAAATTCTTTTGTTTAACCCACTTTTATTAGTTTTGGAGCCTTTCTATTTTTATATTATTAAATTTTGTTCTTTAACAAAATTGCTCTTTTAAATAATGTATTCTCATTGTGGGGGGTTAGGAATTGACACACAAACCATACAAACATTGATCTCAGTTAAGAAAAACTAGTTTATTGAATGCATACCCCAAGACTGAACACTCAGAAACACAAAAATTACTCAGGTGCCTAATTGTGTTACCAGTCTGTTCTTAGGGCAGGGTAATAAGAGAAAAAGGTAATGATGTCATATGCAGGGTATAAAGTGTTTCACAGTGGGCAGCTCAAATTCAAGTCATTTCAGACATAACAGTTCATATTGATCTTTAACTTGGTGGGATGTACCTAAAGCTTTTTGAAATTTTTTAAGATTAACAAACCTAATACAGAACATACAAAAGATAACAGTGCTGTGATGTGGTCAGCATGACCCTGACATGAGTCAAGTTATTTTTCTGTGTCAATGACAGGTAGGAATTCTACAGAAATAATAGAAAGTAGCTAGCGGACATAGATCCACATTACTACAGCTATGCTGGGAAGTAAACCTCAACACTGATTATGCTTTTCTTTTCAATCATCTATAATCTCTCATTCTTACTTCTCTTGTCTTTACCAATCCCAGGTCAAAACTCATGATATGTTGCTTTTTTTTTCTAACTTTAAGTATAAGCAGGACTACTTGTTGATCATTGTATTAGAACTATCTTTAGGAGCCTGTTGTAATTGTGGATATATATCTGAACCAGTGACTCTCCTCTCACTGAACCCACCAGAAGCAAATAGTGGAAATCTGAGCAGTAGTGAGCCTCTCTGTGCTGGGTTTGTTTGTTTGTTTGTTTCTTCGTTTGTTTGTCAATTTGACATAAGCCTGGTCATATCTGGGATGAGACTCAAGATAAACACTTCTGCCTGGTTTTCCTACTAAGTGAGTCTGTGAGCTATTGATAACTGAGATGAGATGGCAAAGATTATTGTGATTGGAACAAGAAAGCATGAAGAACAAGTCATGGAGAATAAACCAGTATGCAATCCAATTTTATAGCCTCCATATTAGTTCTTGGCTCTAGATTTCTGACCAGTTTGAGTTCTACCATCACTCCTATCCATAATGGACTGTCCTGTGGAACTGTAAGCTGCAACACATTTTTTTCTACTCAGGCATCTTTCAGTCAAGGGATTGTGTCATGTAGTAGAAAAACTAAATGAGACACCATTCTAAATCAACGATTGACTTTTGACCATCTCTTTCCATGAAGATCTTCTAGAAATATCCATAGACACTATGAGTTAGTAATTTCAATGACTGAATTTGTCCAGAATATGTCATTTGATAGTCCTTTTGCATCAGGTTCTTACATTCTTTCACTTCTTCTCTAATATTTCTCAGTCTTAAGAACAATAAGGTTCATATAAGGCTGAACATTCATTATTTTATTATACTTATCACCTTTATCAAGCATGGGTGTTATGGGAAATTAATCACTAATATTGATGCACCAACTCTCCACACTCCAGCTTCTCTCTTCCTGCTGACTCCCTGGTGGGGCCAGGCTGTCAGTTTACCCATGCTTCTGCTACTGGCAACTCTCTATCTAACCCCAAAATGACTGTCCACCCCTTGGTCAGCCATGGAAATACCCATCAACCTGGTAGAAAAAAATCTCCAAAATCTTATAATTAAGCAAACAGATTTATATATCAGTAAATTCTCAATTCACAAGATGTCAATACAATAAATTCAGAACCAATTGATAATGACAGAAGATGCTCACCTAGATTAGACAAATATGGTTCATTGACAAGGAAAATTTTCCTGTCCAATCACACTAAAATATTAGGGGAGCAGGAGGCCTGTGATTGGACAAGGAAAAGGGAGGTTGAATTAAGAGTTACAGGGACTGAGAGCATCTCAGGGGAGAGAGAGGCAAAGATGGAAGCAGAGGAATAGGAAGAAGAATGTGAACCAGAGTGGCTTTAATTAGCCACATGTTGTGATGATATTAAAGGATAGAATAATTGTAATATTTGTCTAATCTAGGTAGGCTGCTGCACGGGTCGACAGCAGCAAGAGCTTGGGGAAACTACCAGTCTGGCATCACTGTAGAGTTGGCTGGAAGAGAGCACCTGGAGTGTGGAGAGTTGTCAGTTTAATATTAATATTTCCTGACCCTACATCTGACAGAGGGCTAATATCCAATGTATACAAAGAACTCAAGAAGTTAGACCCCAGAAAACCAAATAACCTTATCAAAAATGGGGTACAGAGCTAAACAAAGACTTTTCATCTGAAGAACATTGGATGTTGAGGAGCACCTTAAGAAATGTTCAACATCATTAGTCATTAGGGACATGCAAATCAAAACAACCCCGAGATTTCACCTCACACCAGTCAGAATGGCTAAGATTTAAAACTCTGGAAAAAGCAGGTGTTGGCAAGGATGTGGAGAAAGAGAAACACTCCTACACTGCTGGTGGGATTGCAAAATGGTACAACCACTCTGGAAATCAGTCTGGAGTTTCCTCAGAAAACTGGACAGGACACTTCCAGAGCACCCTGCGATACCACTGCTGGGCATATACTCAGAAGATTCCCCAGCATGTAATAAGGATACATGGTCCACTATGTTCATAGCAGACTTATTTATAATAGCCAGAAACTGGAAAGAACCCAAATGTCCCTCAACAGAGGAGTGGATACAAAAAATGTGGTATATATACACAATGGAGTACTATTCAGTCATTAGAAACAATGAATTCATGAAATTTTTAGAGAAATGGATGGAGCTGGAGAACATCATACTAAGTGAGGTAACCCAGTCTCAAAAGAATACCCATGGTATGCACTCACTGATAAGTGGATATTAGCTTAGAATCTTTGGACACCAAAGACACAATCCACGTACCAAATGATATCCGACATGAAGGAAGGAATGGTTCTGGAAAGGCTCAATGCACCAGTGTAAGGGAATACCAGAATAGGGAAGTAGGAAGCGATGGATGGGGCACAAGGGGAGGGAAAAGGGCATATGGGACTTTTGGGCAGGTGGAGAACCAGGAAAAGGGAATAGAAATGTAAATAAAGAATATATCCAAAAAAAGGACTGACGTTGGAGGCCCTAGGCCATTTTGGGCAGTGCTGTCCCTGGGTAGATGGTCCTGGATGCTAGAATTAGGCAGACTGAGTAACCACAAGATGAAAGCCAGTAAGCAGCTTCTTCCTAAGGCCCCTCTGTTTCTGTTCCTGCCTCCAGGTTCCTGCATCAAGTTTCCACCTGACTCTTCATGATAGACGTTAAGTCATAAGCTGAAATAAACCATTTTCTCCTGAAAAAAAAATTAATATTTCCTGTAACACATGAGTCTCAGTAATCTCTACTGCTCATTTTAAGTAGTGATTAAGACTGGGAGTAGCAATTGTTTATGGGTATAAATAAATATTTATAAGGTAGTATGGTGCTGTGTCAATTTAGAAAAACAACATATCTCCCATTTCACCCTCTGTATTCCCTCTCTATATTCATCTCTACTTTCTGCCTCCCTGAGACAATTCCATGTCAATAGTCTATTTGTAGCTTCCTTCCCTCTATATCTGCTTCCTGCTGAACATTAGAGATTTGAAGCAATGATCCACATATGAAGTAAAATGTGTGCTTCTGGAACATGTAACTCATGTTTTGCTATTTCTGTATTATTCCATTTTTTTTCTAGTTTCATCAATTTACCTGCGATTTATATAATATTATTTTCTTACTGCTGAATGTAATTGCATTGTGTATATGTATCACATATCCGTCACCCATTCATGAGTTGATGGATACCTTGGTTGACTTCATTCACTAGTTATTACAAAAATAACAGAAATGAACCTTCAGGTATATTTTGTGGCATACAGAGTCATTTAGTTTTAATTCCTGATCATAGTATAGCTCATTTTTATTTTTCTGGTAAATATTCCTGATTAATATATAGGCTGATATTCTTTCCAAAATCAAAGGAAATAATCTTTGTTTTGCTTAAGTAAAGTCTTCTGGGGCAGTGGGTGCAGGGGCGGGTGGTGGTAGAGTTAATGCTTTAGAGTGCAGGCACCAGCACATATCTATGCCTCTACTATGCACCCATGTTCACATATTGGATGATTTGTCGCTTCAATTGTCTTGGTTCCCATGAGGCACACTCTAGATCTTCTGCTTTAACTTTGGCTTCTCTGTCTAATACCTCTTGTCCCCCAGGAGTTGCTGAGAGAGACTATTCCAGTGCTGAATTTGTTTTGAGCCCATTCTGTCTGTTCACTTTAATGGAAATAGCATCTCCCCATAATTCACATTAGATCATCACATTTCAAGGGCACGTGTAATCACAAACACTTAACATTCTTTAAAACCACTCAGGCATTTACAGTTTTTAAGAAGACAGATTTATGTTACAGTTAAAATAAACATTTGAAAAAGTACCTTAATGAATTGTAATCAGATATAAAAAGAAATATGAAAGGGCTTACACCAATGCTTTAACAATGGAAGCCAGACAAGCTTTTCTTAAAAAAACAGCAGAGATAAAAATTATGTCCAACACAGATCACAAACAGCTATACTTTCATATAATCGGTTAATGGCCAGCAAAAGGAATGTCAGAGAAAGAAAAGAGTCTATAAGGAAATTGAAAGTAGAGTACAAATCTTCATGACAAGAGGGAGAGTAGTTTTTGGAAAGAAAAGGAAGATTTAGATTTAGTGAAATGAGATTCACACTCCAGTGCTGATCTCAGCCTCCTCTATTGAATAGGAAATGGTTTATGGAAGAAATATATTTAGATAAAACTCCACTTTGTAAAACTATTTTAAATGAGAAAGAATATCCATGTTGATTTGCATCTACTAAATACCTTTCTATATGTTGGCATGGGCATACCACGTACAAATGTGAAGTCTTACTATTCTCTTATTTTTTTACACTTGAGGTTGCATAGATACCTGTTCATGTGTGCCCATGTTCATGTGGTAACCAGACATATGCAAGGTATCTTCTTTAGTTGCTCTTCAGCTTACTTTTGGAGACAGAGTCTCTCACTAAAATTTAGCCTAGGTTTCTTCTAGTCCAAGGACCCTATTGTCTTTACCTCACAAACACTAGAATTATAAGTATCTGCCACTATGTCTAGTTTCTTAACCTATGTTCTGGGGAAGAAGCTTAGATAATCATGCTTTTATAGTAAGTACTTTTTGAAATAAACTATCTTTACAACATAGGATTGTGAGTTTTTAACAATATGATAGTTTGTTTTTTTTTTATTTATTGTTGCATGTGTGTCACAGTGCATGTGTGGAATTAGATGTCAGTCTTCCACTTCATATATGTAATATCAGTTGAAAATATGTAGGTTTTCAGTATTTATGGCAAGTAACTGATATCTCACTAGCCTAGCTAAAATAATTCACAATGATTTGATGTGCTCTGCATAATTGTATTGTCTTTGCCCTTTAGATCACTGTGAAGTAAGACTCTGTACAAAAAGAAGACTGTTCATAATCAGCCAGATCCAATCCAACCTAAAAACGCCCATTCATTTTATTTCTCACAATGGAAAATTAAAGTCACAATATTTTTCAATTTTAGACTCCACTCACTCATGCTCATCTTCTCTGATAACCATTTCTCCAAGTTCAAAATTGTGATGAGGAACTAAAAGGAACAACTCCTAGTCATCTGCTTGCAGTTCTTTCCACTTAAGGCCTTTCTTACCAAAAGGGATTCTGCTTTCTGATAGCTATCTCTTATGCAATATCTCTGCTTTAACGTCCCAGCTGCCCAGAGAACAGAGCATTTATCCTCTGCTGTAGTAGATGTCATCCCAGCATAAGAGCAGAAGATGCAAGAAGAGGATGATTTGAAACCAGGCTTCATGTTACATAGTTACACTTTATCCAAAAGAGGAAAGACAAGAAGGAGTCAGTGGTGAAAGAGAAGAAATAACTCATATATTTTTTTTAAATTTGTCTGAAATATAAAAAAACTAACAACAAAAAGGTTAATTTGTTAGAATATTAGCACTGTTCTACACAACTAGCAGTAACAAATTAATGATTTAAATTTGCTCAGTCACTACATTAAAATATATACATGTACATAAATGCAATCATTCTCATTTGTGTCTTATTTGGGTTTCCATTTCTGTGAAGAGACACTATAATCTCAGCTCATAGACAAACTATGAGCTGAGGCTGGCTTACAGTTCCAGAAGTTATTCCATTATCATGATGGCAGAAAGCATGGCAGCATACAGGTAGAAATGTTTCTAGAGAAGTGGCATTTCTGCATCTTGATATGACCGCAGTCAAGACAAACTCTCTTTCATACTAGGTGGAACTTCAAAGCCCATCTCCAAAGTGATGCATTGCCTACCTCAACACCACACTTGCTAATAGGGCTACTATCCATGGGCCAAGCATATTCAAACCACCACAGCTTCTCTAATCAAAAATTGGCTTTGTAGTCCCTGACAATAATCAAGTTTCTGATACACACACAATACACAATCCATATATTTATACATTTATACATATATATGCACATTTATCCATACATAGATGCATACATACATGCATGCATATATACATGTGTGTACACATACACACATGCATGTACATACACTCATGTACACATATACATGTACACACATATACACATATTATACAAACATATACAGCATACACACATATAGATGTACAATATAAACAAATACATCACATATACAGATTAACATGTATATGATATATATACACATAAATATATATCATAAACACATGTGTGTATATATATATACATATATAATACATATACATCATATATATACAAATATCAAAGGGATTTAGACACTGTAAGCATGTATCTGTCCATACACAACATTCCAGTGTACTTGTCCATACATGTCACCTGTGAACTTTCACCAAAAACTCTAACACATGTATACATTACTTGGAACATGTGACAGTGTGGTTGCTTTTTAGTGTCATTTAGAGACAAGGACAAAGAAGTTTAGTACATGTTCAGTGCAGAGAGATGTGATTTTGATTATAACAATTAATTTGGTCAGTTACTTTAAACAGGATAAACCATTAAAGAATTAGGATTAAGTAAAGAATGTATGCCTTTGTTTCATAACTAGCTTTTAAACATTTTCAAAAATGAGGTGCAAGGATGAGGATTTTGATGTGGATACATGAGTACCTAAGTTTTGATCCTCAGTAACCATGTGAAAAGCCAGGTGTACTTGTTTATGCTTGTAACTCCAACATACAATTGCAATCCCTACACTTGTGGGAGTGAGGCAACAAAATTGCTAGTGCTTGACAGACACTAGCCCAATGGAAAAAATAGTCACAGTTCTGGGTTTTTAGGAAACCCCCTCACAAGGAAGCCAGGCAGAAAGTAACAAAGAGAACAGAATTTAATTTCTGTCAACAATTCTGCTTATCTGCATAAATACTTGCACACACTTATAACACAAATGTACACCACATTAATATTTAATTAAACAATACAAAAACCAAATTGTCCAAGTTAAACTAAATGACATGTGACCATACAGGAGGCACATGTAGATGTGGTCAAAGGATCCATACCACACAAGGGCATACTTGGGTATTCTTCCTAGAATAATATCATCAGTGGAACAAAACACTGAGTATATATCCCTTTCATTTAGAAATCTGGAGGCTTCTGCTGCACATATGTGCATAAATTTAATTTTATTTTAATATCAAACAAAAACATGGAATCAGTGAGAGCAAGAACCATAGAAAACCTGAGTACACAATGAAGCATTTAGAAATTTGATTTGTAGATTTTTATTGAAATTATTTTTTCTCAGAGAAAACATTTTAATTTTCTATGAAGTCTTCAATTTTATTTAGAAAATGAAATACAAAAATATATTTCATACTATAAAATATCTCAATATAGCATTTCAGCCATTTTGAAATCTGCTTGAGATTATAATCACAGCTCTGCACTTGGAAAATATAAAGACTCCATTCATCTGCAGTTGTTCAGGATCAGAGGGTTCTTCCAAGGACTCAGGACAGAGGATCCTCAGATCTTAATGAAAAAAAATAGTAGAATGAAATGTGTTATGGTACCTGCTTTAGTAAATGGTCTTATGGTGTTCTACTATGAGTTTTGGCATGCTAATACCAACACAGAAGTACACACACACACACACACACACACGCACACACACACACACACACACACACACACACACTAATGAAGGCACAAATAAATATGAAATAAAGCATCTGAGTTTCAAACATCAGAGTTTTAATTATATTGCAAGTAAGAACATTTAGGGAAATTATTAGAAACTTCCACCATTGGAAAAATAAATAGGAAAGCAAGGAATTGTTCCTACAAATAGCTGCAAGACCACATTCTCAATCAGAGGGCAGAGTGTTGGAACTCTCAATAACATGGCAATAATAGTTATAAAGCTCTATTCTCCTGCACCTTTATTTAGGCAGCATGGACAGCAATTGTCTTACCAGCTTTTCATGTTTGAAACATAAACAAGTTTCCATAAATATTCCCATAGAGTTGGAGCATAATCATAAACCTGCCCATCCTACTGCATGTATCAGGAAGCATCATGTGCCCTAGGCTCAACAAAGCAGATATTAATATTATTGAAACAGACCAGAATCTAGTGACACATAGCAGAAGGTAAAGTGGAGGATTCTTTGAGGTAGATGAGATCAATGGTATATGCTGTGATTCTGGCCATGCAGTACCATTGTTGTACTTTCCATTGTAGAAAAGATTCTATGATGAAAGTGATGGTATGTCATGAATGGCACTCTATCATAGATTAGGATATATCCTTTAAATCTTATTTGCTCCTGTCCAGGAGGCAGGGGAAATCTTTAAGTAAAGTGTTGGATTCATAAGAACAAAGCCTGGATTATATCTTCAGCCAAAATGAAAAGGAGAGGTAGTATTGTATGTTTCCAATTTCTAAAAAGGGAAGCAGAGACAAGATGATCTCCAGAGTCTTGCTAGCCATCATCTAGGAAGCTAGGTAAATTTAGGCTCCAGAGGATACACACCTTGGCATACATAAAATATACAATGAAACTACAGCAGGCCAAGCTTTGTTTTACGACATTTCCCAGTATTGTGAAGAGATGCTTTGAGCAAAAGAAGAAGGTATCCCTTTACTACATGACAATTCCCAATAACATCATCTTTTGTTCAGAGCAAGCCTTACTTATATACAGGACTTGCTTTTAGTGTGGTTTATAAAAAGAAATGTTGTGTTTAAACATGCATAGAACATGTAGTTCACATCAAAAGACAGATCATAACAGTAAGGGTCTGTTGCCTAGATATAAATTTGAGTCTAAGAAAAATGATGTGTTGAATTTAGACATGATTAATTATTAATTTTAAAATTAAATATTAATTATTTGGATTTATAAAAATACAATATTTAGGGAAGACATTTCATACCTAAAGAACTTTCAAATACTCATTTGAATTTATAAAATTAGGTGATATAAATAACAGAAAATCACTAATTAAAATATGAAATTCATAAAATGTATGCATTCTTAACTGGAAACGAATGTGCTGAAACCTTTCTTGAACATCAATTACTAATAAAATTATAACAAGATATTATGTGGATTCTTTTTTATACATGTCCAATGGAATGAATTCATTAGACTCTTGGCCTCATGTACTGAGAAACCACTACCAAGTTATTTTGAGTCTTCTTATCATTTGTTCATACGATACTCAAACTATTGCTTGAAGCATGTAGAAGATAAATTAATCATCTTCTATGACTGTGCTATGCAAACCACAAAATCAAGAAGCTATATTAAAGAAAAACGTGATAAGGAAAAGATAGAAATGCAACACTGTTGGTAGAGAAATTACCTATCATGTATAAAGCCATGAATTCTATCTACATCACTGTGTAAAACAAGTATGGTGTTGTACAGTTGTAATCTCTGCACCTGGAAGTAAAGGTAGAAGAATCGAAATTTCAGTTTCATCTTGGGCTTTACAGTAAGCTTGCATCCAGCCTGACATACATGAAGCTATACAAAGAGATAAAGAGAGTCACTCTATATTGGTTTTAATGAGGACACTCTCCATAAGATTTTATGTTTGAACATTTGGTATCCTATTGATAGAACTGTTTGGAAAAGATTAGAGTGTGTGACCCTTTTGGAAGAGGTTTAAAAGCAACACCATTCCTAGTTAGCTCTCTGTCTCTTTGCATCACACTAGCGAATCATATCTATCCTTTCAGCTACAGCTCCTGGTTCATGTCTATCAGTCTGCTGCCATGTTTTCAGCAAAATGAAAGCAGTGCTAAGAGAAAACTCCATAGTACTGAGTTACTCCATAAAGAAATTTGAGAGATCCTACACTAGCAACTTAACAACATATCTAAAAGCTCTAACACAAAAAGAAGCAAACACTCCCAAGAAGATTAGCCAGCAGGAAACAAACAAACTCAGATCTGAAATTAACTAATTAAAAACAAAAAGAACTGTACAAAGAATCAATAAAACTAAGAGCTGGTTATTTGAGAAACATCAACAAGTTAGACCAAGTCTTAGTTAAACTTACAAAAGAGCACAGAGAAAGTATCAAAATTAACAAAATCAGAAATGAAAATAAGACATAACAACAGAAACTGAGACAAAAATTAAAAAATCATCAGGTTCCATTAAAAAAAGCCTATATTCAATAAAACTGGAAAGTCTAGATGAAATCAATGATTTTCTAGAAAGATATGAGGTGCTAAAATTAAATCAAGATCAGATAAACAAAAGAGTCTCATAACCCCTAAAGATATAGAAGCAGTCATTAATGTCTCCTGACTAAAAAAGACAAAGGGCCAGATGGTATTAGTGCAGAATTCTAGCAGACTTTCAAAAAAGAGCTAATACCAATACATCTCAAACTACTCTCCAAAATAGAAACAGAAGAAATACTAATTTGTTCTATGAAGTCACTGTTTTGCTGACACAAAATCATAAAAAGACCCAAAAAGAAAGAGAACTTCAGACAAATTTACCTTATCAATATTGATGCAAAAATACTCAATAAAATTTGCATAATTAATCTAAGAACACATCAAAATGATTATTCACCACAATCAAGTAGACCTCATCCAAATGTTGCAGGGATGTTTCAATATGTGCATATCAATCAACTATCTACTACTTAAACTCCATGAAAAACTCATATCTCATTAGATGCTGAAAAAGTATTTGAGACATTGCAACACACCTTCATATTAAAAATCTTAGAAAGATCACAAACTCAAGGCCCATACCTAAACATAATAAATGTAATATACAACCAACCAACATCAAACATTAAATTAAATGAACAGAAACTTGAAACAATTCCACTAAAATCTGGGACAAAACAAGGCTGCCCACTCTCTCCCTATTAATTCAACAATGCATTCTAAAATGTGTAGCTAGAGCAATTTAACAATAAAAGAGGTTCAAAGGATACAAATTAGAAAGGAAGAAGTTAAGGTATCAGTATTTGCAGGTGATATGGTAGCATACTTAAGTGATCCCCAAAAATTCCAACAGAGAACTCCCAACCTGATAAACAAAGTGGATGGATATAAAATTAACTCAAACAAATCAGTAGCCTTCTTCTACACAAGGCATGAGAAAGAAATTTGGGAAACAGCACCCTTCAAAATAGTTACAAATCTTGGTATAACTCTAACCAAGCAAGTAAAAGGTGTATATGACAAGAACTTCATGTCTCTGAGGAAAGTAATTGAAGACGACATAAGAAGAAGGAAAGATCTCCCATGCTTATGGATTGGTAGAATTCACATAGTAAAAATATCTGTCTTTCCAAAAGTAATCTACAGATTCAATGCAATCCTCATAAAAATTCCAACCCAATGCTTCACAGAGTTAGAAAGAACAATTGTCAAGTTCATCTGGAATAACAAAAAAAAAACAGGATAGCAAAAACAGTTGTTAACAATGAGAGAACTCCCTGGGTAATCACGATTCCTGATGATAAGCTGTGCTACACTGTGTTAAAAACAGCATGGTCCTGGTACAGAGACAGACAGATAGATCAATGGAATAGAATTGGAGAAGCAGAAATAAACCCAGATACCTATGCTCACTTTATCTTTGACAAAGAACCACACAGTGGGGATTTTTTTCCCAACAGATGGTGCTGTCCTAACTAGCAGTCTGCATGTAGAAGAATGCAAATTGATCCATTTTTATATACTTATGCAAAGAACAAGTCAAAGTGGATCAAGAACCTCTCCATAAAACCAGATATGCTGAATCTAACAGAAGAGAAAGCGGGGAAAGAGCCTGGAACACAACTGCACGGGGAGAAATTTCCTGAACAGAATGCCAAAGACTCACGCTCTAAGATAAACTATAGACAAAAGGAAACTTATGAAACTGAAAAGCTTTTATAATCCAAAGAACACTGTCAGCAAGACAAATCATCAACTAGCAGAATGGGGTATGATCTTTACCTACCCCTACATCTGATAGAGGGCTATTATCCAAAATATACAGAGCAGGCAAGAAGTTAGATTCCTGAGGTTTTGATCTTAGCCATTCTAACTGGTGTAAGGTAGAATCTCAGGGTCGTTTTGATTTGCATTTCTGATCATTAAGGACTTCGAACATTTCTTTTTCTGTTTTTTTTTTGAATGGAAGAATTCAAGTATCTTTATTTTCAGATGATATGATTATATATATATATAAATGATCCTAATATTTCCACCAGGAAATTTTTTTTCTAATTAGGTATATTCTTTTATTATACTTCAAATGTCCCCTTTCCTGATTTATTGCTCACCCCCAAATCCCATAATCCATCTCCCCTTTCCCTGCTTCCCTGTCCTGGTATTCCTCTATACTACAGTATCAAGTCTTTCCAGGACTAAGGGCCTATCTCCCATTTGGGGTCCAACAAGATGGTCCTCTGCTGCCGATGTGTCTGAGGTAATGGATAGCTCCAAGTGTACTCTTTGGTTGATGGTTTTGCCCCTGGGAGATCTGGGTGTACTTGGTGACTCATATTGTTGTTCCTCTCATGGTGCTGCAAACCCCTTCAGCTCCTTCTGTCCTTTTTCTATCTCATACATTGAGAACCCTTGTTCAGTTCAATGGCTGGCAGAGAGTTTCTCCCTCTCTATTTGTCATGCACTAGCAGAGCCTCCCAGGTAACAGCTATATCCTGCTCCTGTCAGCAAGCACTTCTGGGAATCCAAATTAGTGTAGAGGTTTTGTAAATGTATATGGGATAGATTCCTAGTTGGGGTAGTATCTGGATGGTCTTTCCTTTAGGCCCTGCTCAACACTTTGTCCTGCTATCTCCTTCTGTGGATATCACCTCCTTCTAAGAAGGACTAGAGTATACATACTTTTTCTTCCTCCTCCTTGGCCATTTGATATGTGATTGTGTCTTGAGTATTCCAAGCTTCTAGGCTAATATCCACTTATCACTGAGTGCAACCCATCAGTCTTCTTTTGTGATTGGGTTACTTCACTCAGGATATTCTCCAGGTCCATCCATCTCTCTAAGAATTTCAGGAATTCATTGTTTTTAATGGCTATATAGTACTCCATTGTGGGTATAGGCCACATTTTCTGTATCCATTCATCCATTGATGGACATCTGGGTTCTTTCCAGCTTCTGGTTATTATAAATAAGGCTGAAATGAACACAGTGGAGCATGTGTCCCTATTACATGCATGAGAATTTTCTTGGTGTATGCCCAATAGAGGTATAGCAGGGTCCTCTTGTAGTATTATGCCCAGTTTTCTGAGGAACCAACAGACTGATTTCCAGAGTGGTTTTACCAGCTTGATATCCTACCAGCAGTGGGATTTCCTATTTCACTCTTAGAGAAAGAGTGTTCCTCTTTCTCCACATCCTCTCCAGCACCTGCTGTCTCCTGAGTTCCTTATCTTCACAATTCTGACCACTGTTAGGTGAACTCTCAGGATTGTTTTGATTTGCATTTCACTGATGTCTAAGGATGTTGAACTTTTTTTAGTCTTCTTACCCATTTGATATTCCTCAGGAGAAAATTTTTTGTTTAGCTTTATACCCCATTTTTAATAGGGTTATTTGGATCTCCGGAATCTAACTTCTTGAGTTCTTTGTATATATTGGATTTAGCCCTCTGTCAGATGTAGGGTTGGTAAAGATCTTTTCCTAAATTGTTGGTTGCTGTCAGTGTCTTTTACCTTACAGAAACTTTGTAATTTTATGAGGTCCCATTTGTCAATTCTTCATTTTAGAGCATAAGTTATTGGTCTTCTGTTTAGGAAAATTGCCCCTGGGCCCATGTGCTCAAGGCTCCTGCCCAGTTTCTTTTCTAGTAGTTTCACTGTGTCTGGTTTTATGTTGAGGTCCTTGATCCACTTGGACTTGACCTTAATAAAAGGAGATATGAACGGTCTGATTTGCATTCTTCTGCATGCTGACCTTCAGTTGAACCAGCACCATTTATTGGAAAAGCTATCTTTATCCACTGGATGGTTTTAGGTCCTTTGTCGAAGATCAAGTGACCATATGTATGTGGGTTTATTTATGGGTCTTCAATTCTATTCCAGTGATCTACCTGCCTGTCACTGTACTGTGGAGAGATAGAACCTGAAGAGATCATCTGTAGTAGATAGACATGGCACCCAGTGGAGGGATTGTTTCACACACCAATCTCAAATTTTTTAATCCAGGATTGTTCCTCTCTAAGGGAAATACAGCTACAAAAATTGTAGCAGAGACAGAAGGAAATGTCATCCAGAGGCTGTACAACTTTAGGATGGATCCCAACTGCAGACATCAAATCCCAGTACAATTGCTGATACCAATAAGTGCTTTCAGGCAGGAGCATGGTAAGGACAGGTCTGTCCTCTCAGAATTTCTGCCAGCTCCAGACTAAAATTCAGATACTCACAGATAACCAACAAACTGAGCATGGGAACCACAAAGATGTTAGGGGAAGGACTGAGAGAGCTGAAGGCAAGTGCAACCCCATAAGTAGAACAAAAATAACCTGAAACCAAAGAGATCTCAGGGATTAATCCACCAACACAAGAGTATACATAGGTTGGTCCATGACTCCAGCTACATATGTAGCATAGGAATGCCATAACTGACATCAGTGTGAGGGATGGCACTTAGTATTGTGGAGGTTTGTTGCCTCAGTGAAGGGGCATGCTGGAGATGGGAGCTGGGAGTGGGTAGGCTGGTGGGTCAGTACCCTATTAGAGGCAAAAGGGTGGGGAATGAGGTGGGGCTTTGCATAGTAGAGAATTGGAAGGGGGCAAACTTTGAATTGTAAATAAAATAACAAAATTTAAAAAAAATAAAAAAATAATGTAGATAATTTGTTGTTGGTGTCCATAAAGGCTATTGATTTTTAAAATGATTTTGTATTTTGCCACTTAGCCTTGAATGTGAGCAACATCATTTCCAAGGCATAGCCATCAAATAAGAAAAAGAAGAGAACCAATTGATCAAAGGCTTGTGTGCATCAGTTCATTGTTCTTTGCTCTTGATTATGGGTACTTTATGACCAGTTGCTTCAAAATCCTACTATTATTACTGTCTAGAAATGATAATATGTAACAGGAATTGTGAGTCTAATAAACTACCTTTTTAAAAAAATTTATTTACTGGATATATTCTATATTTACATTTCATTTCCCTTTTTCTGGTTTCCCATCCCCCAAAGGTCTCGCATGTCCTTGTCCTTCCCCCTGTTCCCCGATCCACCCCTTTCTACTTCCCTGTTCTGGCATTCACCTACCCTGATGTTTTGATCCTTTCAGCACCAGTGTCCACTTCTTCCTTATTGTCAGATATCATTTAATATGTGGATTGTGTCTTTGGTGTTCCAAGAGTCTAGGCTAATATCCAGTTATCAGTGAGTGCCTACCATGGGTATTCTTTTGAGACTGGGTTACCTCACTTAGTATGATGTTCTGCAGCTCCATCCATTTCTCTAAGAATTTCATGAATTCATTGTTTCTAATGACTGAATAGTACTCCATTTTGTATATATACCACATTTATTTTTGTATCCATTCTTCTGTTGAGGGACATCTGGGTTCTTTCCAGCTTCTGGATATTATAAATAAGGCTGCTATGAACATAGTGGAGCATGTATCCTTATTGCATGCTGGGGAATCTTCTGGGTATATGCCCAGGAGAGGTATGGCTGGGTCCTCCAGGAGTATCATGTCCATTTTTTTGAGAAACTGCCAGACTGATTTCCAGAGTGGTTGTACTAGCTTGCAGTCCAAATGGAATAGAGGAGTGTTCCTCTTTCTCCACATCCTCGCCAACACCTGATGTCTCCTGAGTTTTTAATATTAGCCATTCTGACTAGTGTGAGGTGAAATTTCAGGGTTGTTTTAATTTGCATTTTTCTAATGACTAATGATGTTGAACATTTTTTTAAGGTGTTTCTCAGCGATCCAAATTTCTTCAGGTGAAAAGTCTTTGTTTAGCTCTGTACCCCATTTTTTGATAGGGTTATTTGGTTTTCTGGGGTCTAACTTCTTGAGTTCTTTGTATACATTGGACATTAGCCCTTTGTCGGATATGGGGTTGGTGAAGATCTTTTCCCAATTTGTTGGTTGCTGATTTGTCCTTTTGACAGTGTCTTTTGCCTTACAGAAACTTTGCAATTTTATGAGGTCCCATTTCTCTATTCTTGATCTTAGAGCATAAGCAATTGGTGTTCAGTTCAGCAATTTTTCCCCTGAGCCAATGTCCTTAAGGGTCTTCCCCAGTTTCTTTTCTATTAGTTTTAGTGTGTCTGGTTTTATGTGAAGGTCCTTGATCCACTTGGAGTTGAGCTTAGTGCAAGGAGGTAAGAATGGATCAATTCTCATTCTTCTGCATGTTGACCTCCAGTTGAGCCAGCACCATTTGTTGAAAAGACTATCTTTTTTCCACTGGATGTTTTCAGGTCCTTTGTTGAAGATCAATTGACCATAGATGTGTGGGTTCAATTCCGAGTCTTCGATCCTATTCCATTGATCCAGCTCCCTGTCACTGTACCAATACCATGCAGTTTTTAACACTACTGCTCTGTAGTATTGCTTGAGGTCCAGGATATTGAGTCTCCCAGAAGTTTTTTTTTTTTTTTTTTTTTTTTTTTTTTTTTTTTACTGTTGATGATAGTTTTAGCTATCCTGGGTTTTTTGTTATTCCAGATGAATTTGAGAATTGTTCTTTCTAACTCTATGAATAACTGAGTTGGGATTTTGATAGGTATTGCATTGAATCTGTATATTGCTTGTGGCAAGATTGTCATTTTAACTATATTAATCCTGCCAACCCACGAGCATGGAAGATTTTTCCATTTTCGGAGGTCTTCTTTAATTTCCTTCTTCAGAGACCTGAAGTTTTGTCATAAATCTTTCACTTGTTTGGTTAGAGTCAAACCAAGATAGTTTATATTGTTTGAGGCTATTGTGAAGGGTGTCATTTCCCTAAATTCTTTCTAGGCTTGCTTATTCTTTGCATATAGGAAGGCTACTGATTTGCTTGAGTTGATTTTATAACCAGCCACATTGCTGAAGTTGTTTATCAGCTGTTGGAATTCTCTGGTGGAGTTTTTTGGGTCACTTAATTATACTATCATATCATCTGCAAATAGTGATAGTTTGACTTCTTCCTTTCCAATTTGTATCCCTTTGACTTCCTTATGTTGTCGAATTACTCTAGCTAGTACCTGAAGTACTATATTGAAGAGATATGGTGATAGGGGCAGCCTTGTCTAGTCCCTGATTTTAGTGGGATTGCTTCAAATTTCTCTCCTTGATGTTGGCTATCGGTCTGATGTAAATTGATTTTACTATGTTTAGGTATGGGCCTTGAATTCCTGTTCTTTCCAAGGCTTTTAGCATGAAAGGATGCTGAATTTTGTCAAATGCTTTTTCAGCATCCAATGAGATGACCATGTGGTTTTTTTCTTTGAGTTTGTTTATGTAGTGGATTACATTGATGGATTTCTGTGTATTGAACCATCCCTGCATCCCTGGGATGAAGCCAATTTGATCATGTTAATTGATTGTTTTGATGTGTTCTTGGATTCGGTTGGCAAGAATTTTATTGAGTATTTTTGCATCGATGTCCATAAGGGAGATTGGTCTGAAGTTCTCTTTCTTAGTTGGGTCTTTCTGTGGTTTTGGTATCAGAGTAATTATGGCTTCATAGAATGAGTTGGGTAGTGTTCCTTCTGTTTCTATTTTGTGGAATACTTTGAAGAGTATTGGTATTAGATGTTCTTTGAAGGTCTGATAGAATTCTGCACTAAAACCATCTGGTCCTGTGCTTTTTTTTTTGGTTAGAAGGCTTTCTATGACCTGTTGTATTTCCTTGGGGGTTATGGGACTGTTTAGGCAATCTATTTGATCCTGATTTAATTTTGGTATTTGGTATCTATCTAGGAAATTGTCCATTTTCTACAGATTCTCAAGTTGTATTGAGTATAGACTTTTGTAGTAGGAGCTGATGATTTTTTTGAATTTCCTCAGTTTCTGTTGTTATATCCCCCTTTTCATTTCTAATTTTGTTAATTTGAATACTGTCTCTGTGCCCTTTGGTAAGTCTGGCTAGGGGTTGACTTGTTGACTTTTTTAAAGAACCAGCTCCAGGTTTTGTTGATTCTTTGTATGGTTCTCTTTGTTTCAACTTGATTGTTTTCAGCCCTGAGATTGATGATTTTCTGTCTTCTACTCCTCCTGGGTGAAATAGCTTCTTTTTGTTCTAGAGCTTTCAGGTATGCCATTAAGTTGTTAGTATATGCTCTCTCCTGTTTCTTTTTGAAGGCACTCATGGCTATGAGTTTTCCTCTTAGCACTGCTTTCATTGATTCCCATAGATTTTGGTATGATGTGCCTTCATTTTCATTAAATTCTAAAAAGTCTTTGATTTCTTTCTTTCTTTCTTCATTGACTAAGGTATCATTGAGTAGAATATTGTTCCGTCTCCATGTATATGAGGAATTTCTGTTGTTTTTGTTGCTATTGAAGAACACTCTTACTCCATGGTGATCAGATAGGAGGCATGGGATTAGTTCAATCTTTTTATATTTGTTGAGGCTTGTCTTGTGGCCAATTATGTAGTAGATTTTGGAGAAGGTTCCATGAGGTGCTGAGAAAAAGGTATAGTCTTTTGCTTTAGGATGAAAGGTTTTATATATATTAGATCCAATTGGTCCAAAGTTTCAACGAGTTTCCCTGTGTCCCTGTTTAGTTTCTGTTTTCCTGATAGGTCCATTGAGGATAGTGGAGTGTTGAGGTCCTCCACAATTATTGTGTTAGGTACAATGTGTGCTTTGAGCTTTAGTAAAGTTTCTTTTACGAATGAGGGTGCCCTTGCATTTGGATCATAGATGTTTAGAATTGTGAGTTCTTCTTGGTGGATTTTTTCCTTTGACCAGCAAGAAGTGACCTTCTGTGTCTCTTATGATGACTTTATGTTGAAAGTCATTTTTATCTATTAGTATGGCTATTCCAGTTTGCTTCCTGCAACCATTTGCTTGCAAAATTGTCTTACAGCCTTTTACTCTAAGGTAGTGCTTGTCTTTTTCCCTAAGGTGTGTTTCCTCTATGCAGTAAAATGTAGGGTCCTGCTTCTGTATCCAGTCTGTTAGTCTATCCCTTTTTATTGGGGAATTGATTCCATTGATGTTAAGAGATATTAAGGAATAGTGATTATTTCTTCCTGTCATTTTTGATGTTATTTTTGTTTTTGAGTGGTTATCTTCTTTTGAGTTTGATGGGAGAAGGTTACTATCTTGCTTTTTCTAGGTTGCAGTCTCCCTCCTTGTGTTGGAATTTTCCTCCTATTATCCTTTGGAGAGCTGGGTTAGTGGAAAGATATTGTGTAAATTTGGTCTTGTCATGGAATATTTTGATTTCTCCATCTATGTTGATTGAGAGTTTTGCTGGGTATAGTATTCTTAGCTGACAATTTTGTTCTTTTAATGTCTGCATGAGTTCCGCCCAGGATCTTCTAGCTTTCATGGTCTCTGGAGAGAAGTCTGGTGTGATTCTGATAGGTCTTCCTTTATATGTTACTTACCCTTTTTCTCTTATTGCCTTTAAAATTCTTTCTTTGTTTAGTACATTTGGGGTTTTGATTATTATGTGACGGGAGGTATTTCTGTTCTGGTCCAGTCTATTTAGAGTTCTGTAAGCTTCTTGTATATTCATGGGCATCTCTCTCTTTTCTTTTTCTTCCATAATTTTATTGAAGATATTTGCTTGCCCTTTAAATTGTAGATCTTCACCCTCATCTATCCTTATAATCCTTAGGTTTGGTCTTCTCATTGTGTCCTGGATTTCGTGGATATTATGGGTTACAAGCCTTTTGCATTTTTATTTTTTTTGACTGTGGGGTCAATGGTTACTATGGTATCTTCAGCATCTGAGATTCTTACCTCTATCTCTTTTATTCTGTTGTTGATATTCACATCTACGACCCCTGATTTCTTCCCAAGGTTTTCTATCTCCAAAGTTGTCTCCCTTTGTGATTTCTTAGTTGTTTCTACCTCTGTGTTCAGATCTTGGATGGTTTTGCTCAGTTCCTTCACTTGTTTGTTTGTGTTTTCTTGCCACTGTTTAAGAGATTTTTGTGTTTCCTCTTTCATGACTTCTGCCTGTTGACTCAGTTTCTTCTGCATTTCTTTAAGTGATTTTTTTCATTTACTCCTTATTTGCTTGTGTCTGTTTATCCATATTCTCCTGGAGATCTTTAAGTGATTTTTGTTTTTGCAGTGTAAGCGCTTCTACACTATTCATGTTCCCCTGCATTTCTTTAAAAGATTTGTTTGTCTTTTTTTGTGTTCCTCTAGCAGCATCATGACCAGTGCTTTTATATCCAACTCTTGTTTTTCTGGTGTGTTGGGGTATCCAGGACTTGCTGTGGCTGGCGAATTGGGTTCAGATGGTGCCAAATTGCCTTGATTTCTGTTAGTAACGTTCCTACGTTTGCCTTTTGCCATCTGTTTATTTCTGGAATTAGTTGGTCTTCTTGTCACTGGTTGGAGTTTGAAGGTCCTGTGAGTCTGGCCCTTGGCGCTGCTGTAGTAGAGGGCATCAGTGCTCCTGACCCCAGCCACCAGTCTACCGTGACCTGAGGCAAGATGATGGACTCAATGCAAGGCGGGCCTTGCTGCGAACCAGGCAACAGCAGCTGAGCTGTAGGTGCACAGCTCTCCTGCCGAGCTCCTCTGGCTTTGTGCACAGGCAAGAGCCTGATGGGGCATTCTATGCTAAGCAAGTCTCTGTCCACACACCTGACCCCTGCCGCCAGCAGTCCGCGGTGTCCTGAGGCAAGATGGCCTACCTTTTTTTCTAAATTGCTTTTATTAGAATAGTATATATCTCT
Source organism: Apodemus agrarius (assembly GCA_964023405.1). Lineage (NCBI taxonomy): Eukaryota > Metazoa > Chordata > Mammalia > Rodentia > Muridae > Apodemus > Apodemus agrarius. The sequence continues at coordinate 97,117,996 of OZ030017.1, read as the reverse complement.
TAGCAAAAGAAAAGTAATTATGATATCAGTATGTAAACTCGGGGTGGGCTGATGTATTAGTATTTATTATTTATAAAATTATTTTCAAATTATAGATATTGATGAGAAGGGAGCAAAAGTTAGGAGAATACATGTGATATGGAAAGAGAAAGGAGAAGACTGGCATGAAAGCATTAGGGAGACCAAGGATTTTGTTTGATAAGAATCAACAATTATAAGTTTTACAAAAATGACCTAATGGAACCCAATACTTTCTATGCCAATTAAAATAAATATATTAAAACAAATATTTATTGTTTTTACATACAACAACCTTGTTCATTTTTCATTATATTTTGTGCACTTGAATGAAGGCTGCATTTTCTAGTAGCTTTAACACCTACGAGCAACAAACACATTCACCAAATATTGTTGCATGAGGATGAAGCCCAGGGTTGTCTTGCAAACTTCTATATTACAAGGTTTCCATGAGATCAAATGACAACTATTTGAATATGGACCCTAAAGCTCCATTTTTGAGCCTGGTAGAACTGGAGCCTTTTTTGCAGGAGATAATTCTCCATTAAAGCAATGTTTCAATCTCATATGGAACAAAATAATCATTTATTGTCCAGAGACTGATTTAATTCGCTTAATAAAAAGAGTTCCAGTTGTATAAATTTTCTTGCAAATGAAAAAAAAACCCTTCATTCTTCCTCAGAAATTCAAACAATAATAAATTTTGTGCAAAGGAAAACCATCATCTTTATTTATTAATCTGCTTGTGAATAGCTACATTCTTTTCATGACTTAGATGTTGTGAACAGTGCTTAGAATTCACATAGATACATAAAATATGTTTATTACAGATGCCATGAATGTAAAGTTGAAATTGTTGAGGGGAACAAAGATGACAAAATGGGAATGAAAGTCGATGTCTAAGAGATAATTTATTTCCCAAGGAGACACATGCACACATCCACTCCTAACAAATAGGGAACCCAAGACAGATGAAAGTATGGATCAAAGTACAACCAAAGACCAAATTGCTGAATCATATGTTTATTTGTGTTATTTACGGTAATATGGATGATGTGTTACTTACAGGGACAAAATACTCAAAGACTGCTCTCAACAAAGCCACTTATTACATGAGTGAAGGACTCATGTGCAGTCCTTGTCCAGCTCTCAACAAATGACCAAAGAAAAGCTGATGTTCAATAGAAGATTTACTAACTATACACACTTTAGACGACTTACACTTTCTACAAACTTGGCTACACTTAAATCTCTTCAGGCCCAGGACACAGATGACTCTTCATGCAGTTTAAATCCAGACAGGAGATGTAAGCTAGGCTACTTTGACAAAGGGAGATATATAAAACATAGATATTGCTTATTGCCAGAATTATTTTAAGTGCACTAGTGTTATTCTTTATCAGATATCTCTTATTCAATGTTATCTTGCCCAAATGTGAGAATTACATTTTTCATATATGAACATTGAGGACTTAATGGCTGATCTATATTTAGTGATGGGTGCTACCCTATACTGCTCCTCCTGAGTTACCCATTAGTATTGTTTTTATTATAGGAATATTCTAATATTCCAATATGCTAATGTTATTTTCAGCTTCTGGATATTATAAATAAGGCTGCTATGAACATAGTGGAGAATGTGAACTTATTACATGTTAGAATGTCTTCTGGGTATAGGCCAGGGTTGTTATAGCTGGTTTTCTTTTTCTTTCTTTCTTTTTTTTATTTTTTGGTATAGAATAGAGTTTATTCAGAGTTAAGGGGGTAGTAGAGAAAAAGAAAGGCAAAGAGAAGGAGAGAGTAGAGAAGTAGAGGCCAGCCATGATCGTGTTGAGAGAGGGGGAGGGTAGGGGGAAAGGAGAAGCCCATGAGGGGACAAGAGAGATGTGAAGAGGGTAAGAGGCAAGAGAAGCAAGAAGGGTAGGAGGGGCAAGCAGCTCCAGCTGGTGTTCTTGAAAGCTCCAGGCTCGTGTATGCTTTGAGAATTGGAGTATCAATGGAGAGACAATGTGGTTACAATTTTCAAAGTTAATAAATATGAAGAACTTTTATATGACCATGGATATTATCCTCATATTAAAGTATATTCTCAGGTAGATAAATGTTTCTAGAATGTTATATGTCATATAAGTGTTTTGATATCATGGTAACAAAAAATCTAGTTATCCTAGCCCCCAATGATGACATAAGTGCTATTTTTCTCACCAGCATATCAGTGTTTAGGACAAAGACACATAATTTCCCAAAGTTCACATACTGAAAAGAAATAACCGAGTTTAGATTCTGCCCAAACCAAATAGAGTTCGGCAATGCTAGGCAAAAATGAAGGCTACATATGGAATCTCATTTCTGAGAGTTTCTCTATAGAATGCTAGGTATTGAGTATGTCAGGTCTTGAGACGTAATATTTGTAGATTTGTAAAGAATAGAATACAGATGTTATAAGATAAAGGACAGTGAAACAGGAGCATAGAAATATTTTTCCTACTGTGTATTCGTCTGAGTTGCCTGACTTAGTTCTGTCCAAGGGTGAAGAAACACTTTAGTTTTAAAATCATGAAAAAATTAATTTCCTTTGGCAGAAAAAATTGATGCTTTTATTAGTTACCTTCCCCATTGCTACACAGAAGATCCTGACAAAAAGCATCTTTGAGAAGGGATTTATTTTGGCTTAAAGTTTGAGCAAATATGTTCTGTAATGAGCAACATAGGGGTTTATTCAGGCTACCTGCTAGACATAGTGTGTCAGCAGTGAGACCGTAGAGGCAAGAGGCAGTAGGGCCAAATGATAAACACTAAAGACAAGGACTGGGGTCATAGATTGGTAGTAGTACACTTATTTCACATCAATAATGCCCAAGATTTAATCCAAATACTACACACATATCCATACAAAAATATGTGAGAAGTTTTAAATTGCTTAAAATTCAATATAAGAATTATAGTTTATATTCAGAAGTGATATAAGAGAAAGAAATATGTTTTCCTATATGCATTCATTTAGTTTATCTCTTTCCCTATGTATAAATGATGGGAAGAATATGTATATATGTAAATATTACATATATACATATATTGTATATGTATATATGTAATATTGTATATATTAAAATAAATTTAATTATGAACTTTGAAGATAACAACACATTATACTGATACACTAGAGATAAAAAAAGAGCCTCAGCCGGGTGGTGGTGGTGCACGCCTGTAATCGCAGCACTTGTGAGGCAGAGGCAGGCAGATTTCTGAGTTCGAGGCCAGCCTGGTCTACAGAGTGAGTTCTAGGACAGCCAGGACTATACAGAGAAACTTTGTCTCAAACAAACAAACAAACAAAAAAACCCCAAAAAAGCCTTAAATACTATTTATTAGTAGGAATTTCAAGGATGGGAATACACAGAGCTGCACCATATTTGAGTTAGTTACATGTTTCTATTTCATTATAAAAGATGATAGCTAATATAAGCAAATTGCTCCCCCTAAAGTTATTTCACAGGAAAAAAAGAAAGAAATATTTCTGCCTTCCAGAGAAACCATGTGTATATTAATGGGCAAATGAGAGACATGGTTATCTCAAAACACTTCTGTTTTGTATAAACAAAATCAGTAATATTTCATGAATATATATATATATGTACATATATACATACATATACATATATATATATATATATATATATATATATATATATATATATAATGTAGAATGGCACACAGACCTATCCTAAAGATCTCTGAAGATGAGGGTAAACTGTCAGTTTACTAAAGCCTGTTTCTCTCTAGCTCTAGGAAAAATATAAACCTTACTTAGCAAGATTCCCAATAATGAGGGGTAAGGTTAAATCAGAGTAATGTACATTGTGCTCCATAAAATATACTCAGAATGCTCCTGTATCTCAGAACATTTGTCTACTCATTGATGAAGAGTCAACACTAATTGTGATTCTTAAACAATGATCTTTTTGTCATACACATACACAGGAATAAAAATCCACTTAGTGTTTTAGTTTCTTTACTGTTTCTTTTATGAAAAAAAAAAGATTGTGATGCAAGAAACTTATGGGAAAATGGTTTATTATGGCTCATAGAAGCTAGGACAATAAGAAGCTACAGCAGTGTATTTATAACAAGCAGGCAGAGATTATAAATGAATGTTGCTTAAATCCTTTCTTCACTTATACAGTTCAGACATTGTGACACTAACACTAGGTGGGGATTCTCCCTTCAATTGACACTAGTTGATCTGGCATAAACATTCTCCAATGTTAACGTTAGGTAATCCCCATAAGATGTATCTGAAAGACAGTATTCTATTTCTTCCGGCTGCCTTTAGTTTTCTGTGACATGGTATAATATCCTTGAACTCCTAAAACTGTTATCAAAGTATGTCTATTTTCTCTGTTAAATTCTTTATTTTAAGTATTTTGTTATAATAAGAGTATACAGACTAATACATGAAGACTTGGGTATTGAAATAGAGCAAAATATTAACACAAAAATATCATGTAACACAGTATAGAAAACTGATATTTAAATAAAATTTCTTGTCCTTATATCACTTAGAAAAATAAATCACTAATATTTTATAAAGTATGCATTTTATGGTTTACATATATCAGCAAATAATATAATAGTTAATAAAATGTAATATATAAGGTACATTATTAATCATGTAAACATGATTAGGTTTATATATTTCATATAAACATGTTTACATATAACATAAGCATATATAAATGTATCTATAGGTTTATATGTATACACATATTTAAACATTATATTCATATGTAAACAAAATATATGGAATATATATGTGCACACACACAGATATATATATATATATATATATATATATATATATTCTAAAATAAGATTATAATCTTTCTCAATAAAATAGTTTTTGCCTCCTGAAATCTGGCATTGGAGACTTGGAACAAGGTCCCCTCTCGAAAATTAAGTCGAAGAATTCATTGTGTAAAATGATATGTTTATACTCTGCACATTTTTTGGACTTTCTGATCTTTGATTGGATATTTTCTCTATTTACATTTCAAATTTTATTACCTCTGCAGGTCTCCCCTCTGGAAACCTCCTAGCCCCTCCCTCCCACTGCATCTATGAAGGTGATCCCCTACCCACCCATCTACTCTTGCCTTCCTTTCCTGGTATTCTCCTACATTGGGGCATCATACCCCTACAGGTCATATTTCTGCTTCTCCCACTGATGTCCAGGAAGACCATCCTCTGTCATATTCTTGGCCATGGCCAGAGCTATGGGTCCCTCTGTGTGTATTCTTTTACTCTTTGGTTAGTGGTTTAGTCCCTGTGAGCTCTGGGCATGGGGAGATCTGGTGGGTGGATATTACTGTTCTTCCTATGGGGTGGCAAAACACCTCGAACTCCTTCAGTCTTTTCTCTATTTCCTTCACTGGGGACCTTGTGGTCAGTTCAATAGTTGTCTGTGATCATCCACTTCTGTATTTGTCAGTATCTGGTAGAGACTCCCAGGAGACAGCCAGATCAGGCTCCTGTCAACAAGCACTTATCGGCATCAACAATAGTGTCTGGGTTTGATAACTGTATATAGGTTGGATCCCAAGGCCTTCTTTGGAAGACTTTTCCTTCAGTCTCTGCTCCACACTTTGACTCCATACGTTCACCTGTGAGCATTTTGTTCACCATTCTAAGAATCACTGAAGCATCCACAATTTGGTCTTCCTTCTTCTTGAGTTTCATATGATCTGTGAATTGTATCTTGGTTATTCTGAGCTTTTGGGAAGTTTACTTCATCTTAAGGTTCTTTGCAATACATAACGCTTTGTAAATTCTGTACAAGTGCTTGGTAGCATATATTGTTTAGATAAAAAGAACCATAAAGCTGTTACATGTTCTGCAAAAATATAGTTTTCTTTTTTATTAGATATATGATTCCCCAGCATGCAATAAGGATACATGCTCCACTATGTTCATAGCAGCCTTATTTATAATAGCCAGAAGCTGGAAAGAACCCAGATGTCCCTCAACGGAGGAATGGATACAAAAAATGTGGTATATATACACAATGGCGTACTATTCATCCATTAGAAACAATGAATTCATGAAATTCTTAGAGAAATGGATGGAGCTGGAGAACGTCATACTAAGTGAGGTAACCCAGTCTCAAAAGAATACCCATGGTATGCAGTCACTGAGAAGTGGATATTAGCCTAGAATCTTGGAAGACCAAAGACACAATTCACGTACCAAATGACGTCTGACAAGAAGAAAGGAGTGGACACTGGTGCTTTATTTACATTTTAAATATGGTCCCCTTTACTGGTTTTTCCCTCCCCCGAAAATCCTGTAATCCATCTCCCTGCCCCGAATCAACGCTCACCAGCTTCCATGTCCTGGTATTCCTCTACACTACAGCATCAAGTCATTCCAGAACCAAGGGTCTCTCCTCCCTTTGGTGTCTAACAAGGCCAATCTCTGCTGCATATGTATCTGGAGCCATGGGTAATTCCATGTGTACTCTTTGGTTGATGGCTTTGTTGCTGGAAGCTCTGGGAGAACTGGGTGATTCATATTGTTGTTCCTTCTATGGCACTGCAAACCCCTTCAGCTTCACCAATGGGGATCATGTGCTCAGTTCAATGACTGACTGAGAGTGTCCCCCTCTGTATTTCTCATGCACTAGCAGAGCATCCCAGGTAACAGCTATATCCAACTCCAGTCAGCGAGCACTTGTGAGCATTAATAATAGTGTCTGGGTTTTGTAACTGTATATGGAATGGATCCCTGAGTGGGATAGTCTCTATATGGCCTTTCCCTCAGACTCTGATCCACCCTCTGTCTCTGTATCTCCTTCTGTGGGAATTTTTTTTCTTCTCTACAAAGGACAATAGTATCCATACATTGGTCTTGGGCATCATTTGATATGTGAAATGTGTCTTGGGTATTCCAAGCTTCTGGACTAATATCTACTTACCAGTGAGTGCATATCATGAGCATTCTTTTGTGATTGGTTACTTCACTCAGGATATTTTCAAGTTCTAAACCTTTGTCTAAGTATTTCATGAATTCATTTTTATTAATGGCTGAATAGTATTCCATTGTGTTTATATACCACAATTTCTGTATCCATTTCTCCGTTGAGGGACATAGGGGTTCTTTCCAGCTTCTGGCTATTATAAATAGGGCTTCTATGAACATAGTGGATCATGTGTTCTTATATACTGGAGAATCCTCTGGGTATATGCCCAAGAGTGGTATAACAGTATCCTCTGGTATTATTATGCCCACATTCCTGAGGAACCACCAGACTGATTTCCAGAGTGGTTGTTCCAGCTTGCAATCCCATGAAATTTAGAGGAGTGTTCAGTTCATCTTTCTCCACATTTTCTCCAGCACCTGCTGTCCCTGAGTATTTTATCTTAGCCATTCTGACCAGTGTGAAGTGAAATCTCAGGGTAGTTTTCTTTCAAATATTTTTGATTAAAGTTTAATTGAATCTATCTTTGTAGATATTGTAGATTTGTGAGTCTTCACTATGTGACCTTTTATTATTAGAAATGTTATTAAATTTAAAAGAAGTTCTTTGCTGGATTAGATTTTAAAAGGCTACTTTAATAAGGGTTCTTAAACTCTTCAACCTTTTTTCTAGCCCACACCCTCTAGAGGTAATAGAAATGTTAAGTTAACTGGAAATGGGGATAATGGACCTGTTTTGAAATAGTTCTTTGGGGGTTATTCCAATATTTATTGTCACCAGTCCAGTCCACTAGCAAAACATAAACACATTTCTGCAGTGGCAGTCCAGTCCACTCAGCATTACTACTTATGATCAGTAACAGTAGTTCCATCCAGAATCAACAGTGAGGCTCCTCCAATTGCACTAATTTTGAAGAAGCATAAAGAAACACTAGGATATCAAGGGAAGTTCTTTGGCAAGATACTCTCTATGAAGTGACAACAAGTGAAGATCAGAATTGTGGTGGAAGGCAAATCAATACAAGAGCATCATCAGCAAAGACTAGTGAGGTGTAATAAAGCAAACAAATTCCAAAGCCTCATCTGCAAAGACTAGTAAATGTGAGCAAAGTGAAGAAATACCAGAAACTATTTCCACTGTCTGTGTGGTCATATTTGCCTTCTTTCTAAACATCACATGTCCTCTAAAATGTCTACTTCAGCAAAACAAACTCTCACCTGTGTCTGCTTCAGGAAAATATCCTTTCATCTGTGTCTGCTTCAGCAAAATATTCTTTCACCTGTGTCTCCTGTATCTCCCAGTAAACAAAATGTGATGTAATTGATTTTCTCAAGAAACCAGTAGTTTCCTCTTCACCCCTATAAACTCCATAGTGAAGTATGTGGTCCCAAGAGTAACTAACTGAAATACTCAAATATTGTTCTTTATATTGTGCTTCAGTTAATACACATCTATCTATTATGTACCAGAATATGTAGACTGTATCCAAGCCTCTCTGGAATAGTGTAATTCCCATAGCTTAAGATAGCTCCTAAGTGTTCAGTGTCTTTGCACTGAGGACAAAAACAGAACAATACATTATAGAATCTTAGCTCAGATCTATATTGATATTACATGTAATGAACTCTTGAAAACATTTAGGTTGTTGGCCTCTGCTTTATCATTGTGAAGATATGTTGTATTTGAGCTCACCCAATGGACAAGAGGAAGATGTGCCGAAAAACATGCAGGAGGAATGACAAATAGCTTTAGAATTTCTGGAATGTGGACCACCAATTAGCACAGCTATGATGGATGTTTCTTAGTATGGTATGACGCCAACGATCATGTATTCTGTAGACTTCATTCTCTCAGGTGTTTTTGCATTGCTGTTGCCCTCATATCCGACCTAATCTACGAGTTGTATTAAAACTCAAAGGAAGCTTCAAAGCCCTCAATGGCACCATTTCTGGAACTCAAAATAATACTGCTTGATCTTTTTTCAGACATTGCTGCTAGAGATGATTAATGATTAAGTCACCACCATAGGAAAGAACATGAAGATGTAGATTGTCGGCAATGAAGAAAAGTTTTAGAAAGCATTTGGAAAAATAAAATAGTAAAGCTACCTTAAGATGTTTTTGTTACTGGCTCTGATATAGAAAGTTTTAGCAAACAATTTGAAGTTCAAAAAGACACTTTCTTAGTTAAGCGAGGGACATTTTAAGGTCAGGGAATAAGAAAAATTGCAGCACTGACATAACTTTCACAGAGGCTGGCTGGTGATGATTGATTTCTTATATCCATTTTTGCCCTCAGATTCATAATATGACTTAATAAAACTTTCTGATGTGCATATTTTCATTCTGAGGATATAAAGTACATTTGCCTGACTTTTATATGAATGTTTAGATTTTGATTCTTATAAAATTTATTTTAAAGAAAAATGTTAAAATAATTGATCTATTATTGGTAACCACATATTCCTACCTGCCAGTAAGAAACTGGCCGAGAAAACTACCTTGATGCTCAAACTTTTTAAAGAAATTGTTAAGTTTCTTACTTTTAAATGTGCGTGGATTTTGGGGGAAAAATGTTTTCTTTGCTTGTACTATGTAGTGAAATTTCTTGTAAAGTTATTGAAAACAAATTGTTTTATAACAGAAGAATAGAAGATGTAATCACATAGTAAATGACTGATTTTTCTGGCATATGTTATCCATGGAAAAAGAATAATGTTGTTGGAGCATTCCAAATATCACCTATATACATTTATATACATATACACATGTACATATATATGCACACACACATATTTGTGTGTGTGTGTCTAAATGTGTAAAGTTTGTGTGATAGTGTGTTGGAATTTTCTTCCATCTATCAAATTTGTTTGAATGTAAAACTTTTCTGGATATATGTTGCCACATGCTCCATCAACTAACTTTATATACACACACATATACATGCATATATTACTATATATTACCATATATTATGTATTTTATTACTATATATTATATGTATACATATACATAATGCTTGGAACCTGCTTGGATGAGCTTTGCTCCAGCATTCGCCGTGTGAATATGTGTATTTCTGCCAGTCTGTTTGTCTTCTTGTTTGCAAGCATATCTGTAGGTCTACCTATACGTAAATGTATTTTTATATTTGAAATTGCTTGAGCTTGCCTCTGCTTCAAATATTCTGTGTGTATGTGTTGGCTTTCTCTTTTATTCCTAAGGGACAGCATAGGTAGCAGGCCCACCTGGTATCTGGATGGTCCCCAGTCAGCTGCTTTCACCACTGACCCTTACTGACTGCCTGCTTCCATTAATCCTATGGTGACAAAGCTAGTCTTTGATGAACACACATCTAACAAAGCATTGCCTGTCAACCCTGGAAGCACAATATCTGACCATGGTATTTTTGTTCAGCTACTGACAAAGGAATCCATCCTTGTCAAAAGTAGAAGAAAATTCCTCTGCAAAAAAGAGTTGCTACTTCTACTTTTGGTTTTGCTTTTGCTTCTGCCTCTGCCTCTCCTTTTACTTCTATTTCAATTTCCCCTTCCCCTCCTTCATTTTCCTCTTTCTCTTCTTCCTCCTCCTCTTCTTCTTCTTCTTCCTCCTTCTCCTCCTCCCCTAATTCATTTTATTTTATTTGTCCTAATTATCTGGAAACCTAAAATATTTTCTTGTTTTATGTTGGTTGCAGTTATAATCACACCTGCTCTGCTGACACCAGTCGTGCCATTACTTTTGGGAGGCCCTTGAGACCTCAAGTCTTCTTTTTTGGTCCACTCCACATGTACAACAGAAGAGGCTTGGATAGTTCGTATCTTTGAAAATATCATGGAGAGTTCATATCATTAAAGATATAAAGGAGCATGTCCTATGGATATTGATGATCAGAACTACAGTACTGTGCCTTGCTTTTAGCTAGAAAAGGTTGATGAAATACTTATGCTGACATTGTTAGAAGCCTTTCCAATTCTGTTCATTGGCTTGAATTACTAATGATTGTCAGATAATAACTACATTATAATTTATACAAATTTGCCCATATGTAAATTGACTAATTTAGGGTTTTCTACAAAAAATAAAAATAAAAAACCTAGAAGTAACTTAATAACTACATAAGGGGATTTACTAGAATGGCTTTCAGTCTGGAGTACAAATATTCTAATAATGACTGTCCACTAATCAAGAGTCCAAGAATCCAATTCATGTTAAGTCCATGAGGTTATGTATCTTAGCTGGTCTTCAGTATATGCCGAAGTCTTTAAGAGGTAGTCTCTAATTTCAGTGAAGGAATGGAGCTTCCAGAGAGTGAAAATTGTCAAAGAGAGCAAGCTTCTTTCTTCCATATCCTTTAGACAGACTGATAGAAGGGATGGCCCAAAATAAAGGTGGATCTTCCAATATCAATGGCCAGATTAAAATTGGGTTTTCGCACTTCACATAAGAGGTGTGCCCAGCCATTTGGTTTTCCTTTATTAATTCCAGATAACTAATGGATTAAAGAGAAACAATGGCTTATCTTTATATATCTCTATTTGGTTATGAGTTTTACATTTTTGAAAAAATTGAAAAGATTTAATAATAATTAAATATAAAATGTTAATAACAATTATATTTTTTCAAATTTTATGAAACAAGACAGTAACCATCACTTCATCCAAAGCTTAGCAAAAAATAAATAAAAATAAAAAACAGGGAATCTGAAATTTGTTCTATTAGAAAATAACTTGAAATTAGTAACAATTGAATATAGGATATAAATAAAATCAAGAACAATTTTTTAAAGAAAATAAGAAAGTATATATTGTAAAAAATAGAGGTACATGTAAATTTTTACTGTGTCAGATTACATGTCATATCCAAACAGAGTCACTGGATGCCAAAAGATCCAACATAGACCCAAAGGGACCAGAGGTGGCAGGCCAAAATACTGTAACCAGCAAAGATCTCAATTACCACAGATGTAGAAACCAAGATATTCCATGAAAACCAAGTTTAAACAATATCTTTCTACTAATCCAGCCTTTCAGATCATACAAGAAGGAAACCACAACCACAAGGAGGCTTACTGCACTCAAGACAATAGAAGAAATCAATAATCTCAGAAGAAACCCAAAAATAGACACACACACACACACACACACACACACACACACATATACATTTATACCTTCAGTATCAAAATAACAGGAACTCACACTTTTTGGTTATTAATATCTCTCAACATTAATGGAGTCAATTTCTCAATAAAAAGACATGCTAACAGACTGGACACATGTAGAGGACCCACCATTCTACTGAATACAATAAACAAACCTCTCCACCAAAGACTTCAGAATAAAGATCTGGTAAAAAAAACTTCTAAGTAAACAGCACCAAAAAAACATTGAATATTCAATATTAGAATAAAAGGGCCTTTCATTCAAAAGTATTCTGAAGCAGTGGATTAGTTAATCCACTTTGAGCTCTCTCCCGATTGATAATTGAGCCCCTAGCCACCTACTAGAACTCTCTGGAATTGTGAATAAAAGACACACACATACCAGCTAATTTTGACATGCCTTCCTAGTGCAATGCCTGGACACTTCCAACCCTTCCCATAGCTAGCACTCACTCTCCTCTGATTTTATTGAATTAATATTTGTTAAATTTATGTTTCATCTCTGCTACCCCAGATCCAATCAGTGTAGTGGCCCCTGGTGACCACTTTTCCAGTTTCTTATATTTCAGTGGGCCTTTAAGTCTTTTCTTTCTGCTTCCTTATCATGGGAATACTGCTCCTCCATTCCTCACTTCTCTAGGAAATCTAAAATTCCTGCTTCTTTCTTCCTAGCCAGCTATTGGCTCTTCACAACGTTATTTCCCTATCAGAACTAACTGGGATAGGCTTCCTTTAGTCTATGTCTGGGACACTGCAGGTTTTGGGGGTAACACAACTAGCATGAGAACACAAGCCACTACTCCTCACTCTCAACAATATACACATCATCAAAACAGAAACTAAACAGAGACACAATGAAACTGACAAGTTATGAGCCAAATGGATTTAACAGATATCTCAAGAACATATCACCCCCAAAAGAAAAGAATATATCTTTTTCTAAGCACTTCACAGGATCTTCTCCCAAATTGAAGATATAATCAGACACAAAACAAGTTTCAACCAATATGAAACATTTGTAAAGATCCTTTGTATTCTCGGAGATTGCCACAGATTAAAGCTGGATATCAACAACAACAGAAAATACAGAAAGCCCACATAACCATTGAAACTAAGCAGCTCTATTCTCTGTTTTAATTAATTAATTAATTAGTTAACTAATGTAAATGTAACATATCATATCAGCAGGTGTATACTGCCTGTTTGGTGATCAAGTGTTTAAGAGATCCCCAATTAAATGAGACTGCTGGTCCTTTTACAGGATTGCCCCTTATCCTCAGCTTCTTTCAGCCTTCTCTAATTCAACAACAGGGATCAGCTGCTTCTGTCCAGTGGTTGGGTGCAAATATCTGCATCTGACTCTTTCAGCTGCTTCATGGTACTTCCAGGGTGCGATCATGCTTTCTGTGCTGTCATGCTCCACAGCCTCAGTAACAGTGTCGGGCCATGGAATCACCCCTTGTGCTGGATTCCACTTTAGGCCTTAATGATCACTGTGCCAGGGTTTGTCAGGAAATTGGAAATAATTCTACCTAAAGACCCAACTATATTTCTTATGGGTATATGCCCAATATATGCTACACCATACCACAAGGGCACTTGTCACCCATGTTCATAGCAGCCTTATTTGTAACAGCCAGAAACTCAAACCAATCCAAATTTCTCTGAAAGGAAGAATTGATACAGAAAATGTGGTTCATTTACACAATGGAATACTATTCAACAATTAAAAACAAGGATATCATGAATTTTTTCAGAGAAATTGATCTAGAACATGCCATGAGTGACATAACCCATACCCAAAGAATATGCACCAAATTCTGTAAAGATTTGATGACCCAGGGTTCAGTGGATACTCCAGAAAGGATACCCTCTCAGAGGTGAAAGGGATGAGGATGAGATAAAGACCATTGTGATGGGGAATTGGAGAGGGGGTCAATATTTAGGATGCAAATAAATCAAGTAATTAATTAATAAAATTATACTTACCAAATGAAAAAAGGGATAGAGAATCATGCATGCACAAGAGTGTTACATATGCATGTAAATGTATATCTACATACATGCATGCATATATGTGTAAGTGAGCATATACTGTGTGAACATGGTGTAAAGGCCTGAAGCTTACATCCAGGACAATCCCCTATGATTTTCTATCTCTTCAAATATTCAGGGTCTCTCAGTCAAACCTAGAACTCACTGATACAGCTAAACACAATGACCAGTTTGCTTTGAGATTCTACTGTGCCTTGAAAGCTGAAATCACAAGCTGGCTACCATGTCTATTTGGCACTTATATGAGTTCTGGGGATAGGAACTTCAGACCTCCTGTTTATAGGGTGCTCCAGAGCACCATGAAAAGTATATTTCTTCCACTTGACTAGAATCATGACACATATTCACAAGTGCTTTAGTGAAGTGTCTGACAGAAAGTAAGCCCAAAAAGGTAAAGAATAGGGGATGAAAAAATACCTCAGCAGCTAGGAGGCATTCATATTCCATGTAAAGGACTTGGGTTCAGATTTCAGCACCCATATTTTGGTTTACACCCAAGTGTAATTCTAGTTCTAGGAGATCAAGTCCCCACTTCTTGCTTCTGCACAAACATTGTACAAAGACATATATGCAGGCAAAACTCTCATAGCTATAAAATATAAATATTGTTTAAAAAATGATCAAGTTGTTTGGCAGATCACAGAGATAAAGAGAAAGCAGGGGCATGAGTGGTCAGAGAATATGTTAGTTCTGATATTTTATTTACATATATCTTTAACAATTTGAGTTAATTTTTGTGATTTATTTACAAATAAAAGAACTCTAAGAGTTGGGCTGTCTTAAGATACAGCATCTTATAGTAGTCTAACTAGGAAATGACACACAAGATTTACTCTTATATTTATCAACCATTTACCAACCAGTTAATTTCAAAATCTTTCTGGTACCTAACTGAAATATTTAATTTACACCACTAAGGGATTTTTCAGGGTCTCATAGTTTATCAGGAAGTTTGTTATAGAAAGGGTTCTAACCTAATCTGTTAAATGCTAAGGCAAACAAATAATTCCAAGACCTTGAGCATTCAGATTTATTATGTAAATTGATACTGATGTTCATTTATAAGTGATGTCTATAATCAAAACATTTGCAAAATAAATTATTTAATATTAATAATGTAGTGGCATTTTGTTGTTTTATCTTATAATTCTTAAGTATAGTTTTATATTCTGATATGATTCATTTGAAATATTTTGAATGCACAACTTTTTAAAACATTAATGAAAATACAATCATATTTTGTGTGTGTGTATGTGTGCATGTGTGTGTGTGTGTGTGTGTGTGTGTGTGTGTGTGTGGTGTTTATGTATTCCTAAACTCTGTGTAACTTCTCTGTTATTTATAAGAGCTATAGTCTTATAGCAAAGCAGACATTCTTTGTCTGTTAGAGCTTTTATATCTCTCCCTCCATGTTCTTCCCTCAGCCTTAGGTGGAGGAATGATACGGTTGATATCTGATGTTTCTTTTTCTAATAATATCTACTTTTA
Organism: Apodemus agrarius; assembly: GCA_964023405.1. Lineage (NCBI taxonomy): Eukaryota > Metazoa > Chordata > Mammalia > Rodentia > Muridae > Apodemus > Apodemus agrarius. The sequence goes on along the minus strand of OZ030017.1, from coordinate 97,102,302 downwards.
GCAATTTCATGTATGTGAACAGTGAATTTGGTACGATAATAAGCGTACCCACAATCCTTATCCTCTACATCACTAAGGAATTATAAGGATGGTAGTATTTTCTTTCAAAATTCTGCAGTTTAAAAGTACTTCCATGAAGCTGGAGACATGGTAATGCTTCGTAGTAATAACACACAAATCTCCAGGTATTGACTTGGGCATAGAAAAGATGACTTATGGCTGAACAATTTCACAAGTCAGGAATTGGGATGGACTCATTAAGAGTCTATACATGTTCTGTGTCTTCAAAGGTAGACTATATCTTTGACATTTAAATAGATCATCCTACGAAAACATGTTTATTTTAGTCTACCAAAGACAGGGCAGAAGGGAAAGTTCTTATTTACTCATCAGATTGTGTCTGAAGTCAAATAATATTTTGAGAGTAGGATGTGTACTAATTTCTATTAGATTTTGTGAACAGAAAAAAAAAACTCCATAATCTAATAGACTCTCTGTTTCTTCCTTTATTCTTTCTTTACTTCCTTCCTTCCTTCCTTCCTTCCTGCATTCCTTTCTTTCCCTTCCCCATCTCCCTTTCCTTTCTTCATCCCTCTTTTCCTTTATATTTTTCTTCTCATTTTCTGTTTGTAAACATGGCAGGATCTCATCTAGTTAGATAGTTCAGACCAGCTTAGAACTCTGAATTTAGCCAAGGATGACCTTGAATTCCTGATCCTCTGCTTCTATGTAGAGTTCTCAGATATAGAAAGGCAGAGAATCCTAATCTGTTTATTTACTTAGTGCTGGAGTTGAACCCAGACCTTCTTGATTACTACATATTAGTTTTAGGTATGGAATGTTCCAACTGAGCAATACCAACTTTCCTTACCAAATTTCCCGAAAATCTATAGCTAATACTTTAAAGTAAAGCCTAGATATTAGCTCCTGAAAACATGTACCTTCAACCTCTGATTTTCCTTAGATTCTTAGAATTTTATGTATGACATTACTATGCAATTCTACAACCCACAATAAAATTATAGTCAATATTTTCAAGATCCAATTTTAAGCTAGATAATTTCCCTTATCTACCAAGTGTGTGTGTGTGGGCGGGGGCTCCTTATGAAAGTGTGTAGGAGTTTGAAATTGCACGTGTGTAGTCAGAGGACAATCTTGTATATTGTTTCTTAGAGTTCACCTACTTTGAGGCAGGTTTTTGTGATGCTCTCTACTGCATGCTCCAAGTGACTAGGATTCCAAGTGTCCTGTGGTTCTTTTGTTTTCTTTCAATATCATTAAGGAAGTGTTGACACTTCAAACATTGCTTAAGATATCCGGCTTATGGCCAAACAGCCTAGACTGCTGCATGAGTTACAGACTAATAACAGATCATGTCTCAATAAAATATAAAAAAATAAAAATAAAAATAAAATAAGTTACAAAATCTGAGAAATATTTACTATAGTTGACTTATGGCCCCCAATGTACTCTACCACCAACACTAACTATCACACCCCTACAAACACACACACACATTTACACAGTATTATAGCTTAAAAAAAAGGCAGATTTACTGTTATACTTTTCATGCACCAGTGCTGCAGGGTTATTGCTCATTAAAGCTACTAGTGTGTGGTATTATTCATTTGTAATTTTGACCAGCCCACTGGGGAGCAAGCCTCTGTGCCTCCTGCTGGTCAAACATGCTACTCCATTTCCATCTTATTCCTTTAATATTTGTTAAAATGTTTAATTAATATATAATTACATAATTTCTTCCATTCCTGTGGTGGGTCTAGTGAGAATAGCCACATTAGGCTCACATATTCAAATTACTGGTCCCAGTTAGTGGGACTATTTAGGCAGAATTAAGAGATGTATACTCACTGAAGGAGGTATGTCACAGGAAGGGGACTTTGACATTTCAAAAGCACATATCATTCCCAGTTAGCTCTCCTGGCTGTCTAATACTTGTGGATCAGGTATACTCTCTCAGCTTTGCTACAGTGCCGTTTGTGTCTGTTGTAATGCCATGAGAGTCATGAAGTCTAACTTTCTCCTAGAACTGAAGTAAATGCTTTCTTTTATAAGCTTCCTTGACCATATTTTGTCTCCACAATAAAAAGGAAATTAAGATAGTTAACTTTACTTTCCCCTGATCCTTCCTATAACTTTCTTTACTACTTCTCAAACCTGTGATCTTTTCTTCTTTATTATAGACACATACATATATGCACACACACACAAATATATATATATATATATATATATATATATATATATATATATATACAACATGCAGAGTATATTTGTTGTTGCTTCTTAATTGTGGTGATCTGAATAAAAATGGACTCCATAGTTCCATGGGAAGTGGTATTGTTAAGAGGTGTGGCATTTTAGAAATACCTATGGCTTAATTAGAGTGTGTATGTTCCTTGGGTGTAGGATTAGAGGCCTTAGAAACTCAAAACCAGAACTATTGGCTTACACTTCTTAGGGATCAAGATTGACAGTTCTCAGGTCCTTCTTCAGCACCATATCTCCATGCAAATTATGATGCTTCACAACATGAAGATAATGGATTAAACCTCTGAACTTGCAATTTAGGTCCAATAAAATGTTTTCCTTTATAAGAGTTGCTGTTGTCATCATGTCTCTTCACAACAATTGAAACGCTATCACATAAGTATTAAGATAGATAAACTATTTGGGTTCTCGGTCCTTGTAGAGATTTGTTTTCCCTCACTCAACAAGTCATTAATTGCTCGTAGCTCTTCATCACATGGCTGTGTGCTATAAGATTTCACCTTCTATAGTAGTATCTGTATCGCTGTCTTCATTGCTGAAGGTCATGTTTGTTGCGGTATTATGTCTGTAGTATATGTGTGTGTGTGTGTGTGTGTGTGTGTGTGTGTGTGTATATATATATATATATATATATATGTGTGTGTGTGTGTGTGTGTGTGTGTGTGTATGTGTGTGTGTGTGTGTGTGTGTGTGTGTATGTGTATGTTCATGTATATTTTTTCAGTTTGGAAAGAGGCTTCAATTATACATAAGAGAAATCAAGCACTCATCTTGGAAAATAATAAATTAAACAGCCTTTTCAAGGAGAAGAAAACTTCAAATGACAAAGCCTCAATAAATACATTTAGAAAAAAACACAAGAATTATTAATATTTGAAGGAAGTAAAGGACTTTGAAAAATTCACATTCATAGAACAAAAACAGCTTTTAGCTGTGAGAATAAAAAGAATTCAACAGAAGATTGAAAGTCATGACTAGAGAACTATTAGATTTACAAATCATTAATAAAAGATTTGTCATAAGAGAAAAATGTGATGACATGGATAATAATAAAATGAGACTCAACAGGAACAATTACAAAGTCATAAAGTATTCCTATGGCATATTTCACAATGATTGAGAAAATAATCAGAGACAGAATGGTTAGAGAAAAACAGAGTGAAACTCCTCCCATACCAAGCCTGAGAACATGTGGTAAAGATGAGGCCAGGCTTTTGGATAGAGATATGCCCATGGCACATTAAGCAAATAAAATCATCTAAATTATTCAAAGGAGTACCAATTATCTGAAATAACACTTTAAAGGCACAGAGCTCCAGAGACTTATCTAAATGAGTAGTAAATGAACAAAAAAGGACAAACAAATTGATGCATGGACATAGATGTGAATAGATCATAGATGAGAGGAAGAAGCCTCAGGACCCTGGAAGCTCACCATGTTTATGGCATTCATTGATCAGAGAAGAAAAAGTCTGTATGGTGACACAAAGAGGCAGGTTTACTACATACAAAGGAACAATGGGGCATTGCTATTATATGCAGCTTAGTATTGAATCTGTGTTAGCTAATCTCAGTAAGAACAACCAGTGTAGAAGCTAATCATCAGGATGTCAACATAAGAGAAAAAAACCTTTACTGGGATCTGTCTGTATACACTGCCCACAGTTGCACTCCTACCTAAGAAAAACTTTGCACTGAGAAAAGAGGAAAGCATTGTTATCTCACCTAGCCTCACCAAGTTACTCCATGGTACTGAGGCATTGGTCCAGCATGTGGCTTTTTATGTACAGCAATAAGCATGTGCTAGAAACCTTAATTACTTGATAAATGAAGGTCATATATTCAAAATCTAATTTTAATCATTTTACACATATACACAGTGAAATAAATCATATCTACCCCTACTTATCATTACATCTTGCTCTGTAGTGACACAGTCCCTCTTTAATCCTGAGTCCTCTCCTCTGTTTTAAACGTTTTCTTGATTCTTTGTGAATTTTTCGTCATGAACCACAATTCTGCTCATCTTCCATTCTTTTATATAGTCAACCTCCCTCAAAAGAAAACAAATTATTTAAAGTAAGAACAAAAGACAAAAGGAACATTAAAAGCAAAACAAAACAAACGAACTCAAAACAAAAAATAAGAAAACAAAAAACACATCACAGCAGTCAAGTTGCCATGTGTCACAGAGTGTCAGTTCTTCCTCTCAAATGTGAATTACAATAAGTCAATACAATGAAGGCCTAGGGTTTTTGCTACACTATCAATACTAGAGATTCTCACTGACCTTCTCTCAGACATCCTATTGTTGTCCTATGTCACAGAGATCCTGCAGCTTTGGGTACCAGGCAGTTCCCAGCAGTAAAAATAAAACAAACAAATAAATAACAATAAAAATAAAAATATGTGGTAGATGTTGGGGGGATAAACAGAGAATCATCAACAACAGAGGACTTGCAAATGTCCAAGAAGCACTTAAAGAAATGTTCAAAGCCTTTAGTTATCAAGGAAATGGAAATCAAAACAATTATTTACATCTTACAGCCATCAAAGTGTCCATGATGAAAAAAAAAAAAAAGAAAAACTCAAGAGGTAGCACATGCTGGGTATTAATTAATTCTTAGTTTGTAATCTCTGTGCTGGGCAGCAGAAACAGGAAGATTTTTGGATTTACTAGTAAGACCATCTAGCTGTAGTAGTATGCTCCTGGTGCAGAACAAGATCGCTTCTTAAAACACAAGGCAAGGAATTTTTGAGAAACATATGATCAGAGCATGGAGGAGGGTATCTAGTAGAGTTTGTGTTTCTGGTTGTTTAGAGAAGTTTCTTCCAAGCACCATAGAAGCACAGGTGAGGAATGGTGGTAGTACAAGTGTCTAGGCAATAGCATTATCATTAAGATTGTCACTTCAACAAGGTTATAACACAGAATTCACATGATGAAGATTTATTTCCAAGTAACCTCTCCCTGCAACAGTAATTAGTATCTTCCACGATATATAGTGTGATATTTACTATAAATAAAAATAGATTTTAAATAACTCATTTTCCCCATACATAAATGGTATGTATTTACCATATATATATATATATATATATATATATATATATATATACATACATACAGCGACACATACATACACACATATAATCACACAGTGATGGGCCCATATCCTAGTAGAATGTATTGGTTAGTGCATTGCTCAGAATAATACAGATAAATATGAAACACTGGACCATGTGCCCAAAAGTACATAGAAATATTTTTGATAAGAAATCAGCTTCTAATTGTGTATACCAGTTTTCCTGTTTTCAGTTATAGGAACAGTGTGGTTAGATTTAATTGCTAATTTTGCATAACATACAATCATGTGTAGCAAGCCACATTGTTTCACCATTACAAGATGGCGCTGGTTTCCGGCCCTAATCCTGGCAAACAACTTGGTACAGGCATGCTAATGGCATGCTGACTCAGCAGTTTCTTATCTGGCCCTATGTTAATGAGGGATTCCTCTGTGACAAGAGCCAGGCACAAAGACCTTGGCGGCAACTGCTCAGGGATATAAGGCAGCCCTTCCTTTGTCTCAGGGCTCCCCAATTTCACATCATCAAGGTATTCCTGAATAAAGTGCTGTTAAGAAGGATCCTCGGTGTTGTGTCGTTTCTTGCTGGACAAGTATGGTTGTAACAGTTGGTGGCTCGCACGGGGAGTCCGAGGGAAGACCCTCATGGATCCAGAACTTCTCAGCACCAGGAAGGCGGTATCGGCAAGCTCCCTGGTAAGTAGGGACAATAAAGTTCTCCTAGGGTAAGAGGAGACAATCGAAATTCCCTGGCAATTAGCGGTAATAAAGCTCTCCGAGAGTGAGAGCGGATAATAAAGATCCCAGGTGTAAATGGGGACTATAAAGTTCAGGGAGAGGTGACTATGTGGGATTTGCTGCTTAGCTCTGAAGCTATCGCAGTTGCAATTCCAGTTATTTTCTTTCTTGGTTTGTACTGTTGCTTTTTGCTTAATTGGCATCGTCCAGGACACGAGTGTACCTGTGACTAAACTCTGTCAGTCACACGTAGATAAGTGTGCAAAAGAAGGGTGCTAGTGTCCTGAGATAAGGTTGCTAGGCAACATGGGGAATTCGCCCTCTAGTCTGGTTGTGATAGCCCTTAAAAACTTACTTCAACAATGCAAGTTAAAAATAGAAAAAAGGACCCTCTCATCTTTACTTGCTGAGTGTGATCATTGCACTCCTTGGTTTGAGGTCTCTGGCTCACTAACAGTGGGATCATGGGAAAAGTTAGGACAAGATTTGGACCAGGAGGCTGAGAGACAAAAACTGAAGCCAGGCACAAAGCCCATATGGAAAATGATTCGTGCTTGCTTGAGTGATCAGAGATGTGCAGAGGCAGTTAAAACAGGACAGAAAGCACTTGAGGAACATCAAGAGAGCCTTTCAAGGGAAGAAAAGCAGCCCATTGCAGAGAAGAGAAAAGTAAAACAAAAGCCAAGGGAGACGAGAGTTGAGGCTAACGGAGGGGGGGCATCCCTTTACCCCTCCCTTAGAGAAATAACTTTGAGGGATGACACGGAGCCTGGTAGCGACAAGGAGGAGGAGTCTGAGGGTGAAGGAAAGAGTTATGGGCATGACCGGTATGACCCTGACCCTCCACAAGCAAAGCCAGGAGTTACACTGATAAGGGAAAGAAATTAGAGTTGAAAAGGAATATAAAGCAGTTGAAAAGATTTAAGAAGAAAGGAACAGTGGAAAAATGAGAAAAGAAACATGAATTTCAAAACTCTCTTGGGGACAAGAAGAAACATGGAGATGTCCTGTTTCCTCTATGGACCCCAATAGAGATGTTCTTAGTACTGGATACAAGTGTTCTTTCCTCTCTATGTATTGTCATTGGTGCACCAATTTGTCTATGTGTGTCTGTCCTTGTTTGGTTGTCTGATGTTCCAAAAGCTGCTTTTGAAAAGGGCCATCAAATTGTGTGTTGATTTTCCTTGTTTTTATGTTCTTAAATCTAGAGGCCTGATGGTGGTGGGGCCAGACTGTCTATATTGTGTTATTTTGTATCTTGTTTTGTGTTCCTGGACTTAGACACTCGAAAGTGTTTAGACTTCAGACTGACTGAAAAGCGACTCTCTTAGACTCCAACTCGATACTTTTAGACACATAGCTGCTTATTCTTTTGTTTCCCTTTTCTCTGCTCTCAACCTGAGGAACCATAAATCTTGAGCTAACTCTTTGCTCCCTCCAGGAACTACTAGCTCACCACATTCCTAAAACATCTGGCACCTTGCTCAGAGTTGAATTATATCTGCCTGAGATAACCTGTGACCTTCCACTGGGCAGAAAGTTGCTGCCCAACCACAGCTGCAACGTCGTTCTCTGCCAAGTTATAACAAAGAAGAGACAAGATACTTTGAAGGCCCTCTGATGGAGAAACTAAAGACACTCAAGGTGGCAGATATGGGGATTCTGAATTTAAGTTGGTACAGATGGTTTATTTCATTTATTTTAAATTGTTTAGGTTATTATAATAGATATAATTTAAGCAAAAAATCTGTCTCGATGATATTGAAGTCTTGTTTTGAGATTTATAATTGTTATTATGTTCAAGGCATAAATTCTTATTTGATAGAGATTTAATTTTAATACAAAATCAAGGTTTTCATTGGTATAAATACTAAAAATGTAAAATACAGGATGTACACCCAGTCATTCTTTGCTATTATTGTTACAGATCTGAGATGTTTAAGCCTATGAGTTTGGGGCCAAATAAAATATAAGGCTCTGAGTTTATTATTAGGGTGTTTTCTATGTTTTAATCAGAAATAACTGAAAAAAAATTTTAACAGACAACAGTTCACATTACTTTACATAGAAAGTTGCTTTTTTAATTGGTCTTAAATTTAATATGTTTTGCATGTTTTGACTATAGGATATTGGCTTATAAGTTATTGGGCATGATTAAAAATTATTACATTGATAACAAAAAGAAAGTTTAAAGCTGGTAATTTAACAAAAATTACTTAAGGGGCTACAGAGCCATTCTCAGACTTTGTAGCTAAAATGGTAGATCCTGCAGCAAAGATTTTTGGAGATGCAGAAGAGCAACTAGAACAAGGACATATTAAACCCTCCACATCACCGTGGAATACTCCTATCTTTGTTATTAAAAATAAATCTGGCAAGTGGAGGTTGTTGCATGACCTTCGAGCAATTAATCAACAAATGCAAATTATGGGGCCTGTACAACGAGGCCTTCCATTGCTCTCTGGTCTCCCACAATATTGGCCAATTATTAGCATTGATATAAAAGATTGCTTCTTTCCCATCCCTTTAGCTCCTCAAGATAGTGTCAGGTTTGCCTTCACTGTTCCATCCATTAATCATGAGAAACCAGACCAGATATATGAATGGGTAGTTTTACCTCAAGGAATGGCAAATAGCCCTACTATGTGTCAATTATTTGTTAGTCAAGCTATTGCCCCGCTTCGAATATCATATCCAAAGATTAAATGTTTTCATTATATGGATGACATTTTATTATGTACTAAGGATCAATCAATATTAGAGGAAGCTTATGTAAAATTGGTCAAAATGTTACAACAACATGGACTCCAAATTGCTCCAGAGAAGGTACAAAAGGGACAGATATGTGACTATTTAGGAGCACAAATTAGACCTGAGTCCATTAGGCCACAGAAGGTGGAACTTCGTAAGGACGAGTTAAATACTTTCAATGATTTCCAAAAGTTATTAGGTGATATTAATTGGATACGCCCTTACTTAAAAATTCCTAACTATGAGCTACAACCATTATATAATATGTTGAAGGGAAATTCAGCCCTTGATTCTCCTAGAACACTTACTAATGAAGCCCGGTTAGCATTACAAAAGGTAGAAAATCAGTTGTCATCAGCTATGCTAACAAGAATTGACCCAATTTCAAATATCTTACTCTGTATCATGAAAGCAATTATGCAGCCATCAGCGTTACTATGACAAAATGGCCCTTTACTCTGTATTTATCCTAAGATATCTCCTGCTAAAACATTAGAACATTATCCTACTGCTATTGCAGACTTGGCCTTACTAGGAGTTAAAAACTGTCTTCAATATTTTGGAAAACCTCCTAACAGTATTATTGTTCGCTATACTAGCCAACAAGTGGAAATATTGTGTGCTACAATAGACAAATGGGCCATACTTCGCTGTAGTTTCCCTGGTATTATTGACAACCACTATCCCAACGACCCTTTAATACAGTTTTCAAAGAACATTCAGTGGTTTTTCCAAAAGTTACTTCCTCTCAACCTTTAGCAGGAGCCCCGAATGTTTTTACAGATGGATCAAAGACAGGTTGTGGTGCATATGTAATTGATAATGAAGATCCAGTGCTTTTCCAGTATCATCCTAATACTCCTCAAATTGTAGAATGCAAAATAGTTATTAAGGTATTTAAGAATATCTCTGGTCCCTTTAATCTTATTTCTGATTCTGCATATGTGGTTAATGCTGTACGCATGCTTGAAACTGCGGGACCTATTAAAGCATCTAGTATGGTGTGCCTTCTTTTTAAGGAGTTGCAAAAACTTATATTAGCCAGACATTGCAAGTTCTTTGTTCAACACATCCGAGCACACACAGGCCTTCCTGGGCCTTTGTGCGCAGGCAACAATATAGTGGATAATAGTACCCGTCAGCTTTTTATCTTTCATGCAACACCCTTTGATCAAGCACAACAGTTCCATCAACAATTCCATTTACCTTCCAAATCTCTCCAACAAAAATTTGGTCTCTCTCGAGCCCAAGCTCGCAAAATAGTCCTTGACTGCCAAAATTGCATTACTTTCCTCCATCCACCACATATCGGAGTAAATCCTCGTGGGCTAATACGGCTTAAGGTTTGGCAAATGGATGTTACGCATATTTCATCTTTTGGAACTCTAAAATATGTTCATGTCTCAATAGATACCTGTTCTGGTGTAATACATGCAACCCCCATGACAGGAGAAAAAACACGTAATGTTGTTACTCATTGCCTAGAAGCCTGGGCTGCCTGGGGTAAGCCTGAACAGCTTAAAACAGATAAGGGTCCAGCATATAGTGCTCAATCATTTGCAACCTTTTGTGTACAATTACACGTGTCTCATGTTTCTGGATTGCCTTACAATCCACAAGGACAAGGCATTGTGGAACGTGCTCATCGTACGCTAAAGGAAATTCTATTAAAACAAAAAGGGGGAATAGGCGAAGGCCGCACCCCTAGAGAACAAATATCACTTGCTCTTTTTACTTTAAATTTTTTAATACTGGATGATCATGGCCGTTCTGCGGCTGAGCGACACATGAGTCAGACTAGTGTACTAAATGATTATGTAAAATGGAAAGATATTCTGTCTGGCACATGGAATGGCCCAGATCCCGTGATTGCGAGATCTAGGGGAGTGCTTTGTGTTTTTCCACAGAATCAGACTGATCCTATCTGGGTACCTGAGAGGCTGACAAGAAAAGTACCACGACACAATGAAGATCATCCTGAGAACACTGACGCTGATGGCATTGTGGAGTCTGGTGACACCTGATAAGATTACCTTATGGGCCATAGCTAGAACTTGGCCAGTTCCCTACCCATACATACTAATTCTACCCTTCTTCCAACATTCTTCTCTACTTCTTCTGCTCATAATTTGCCATGTATTATTCCTTCCGGAGAAGCTCCACAAAAGTATAGTGCCTCCAATTATTCCTTGGCTGGCACCCTATGTTTCACTACCATTAATAGTTCTCTGCCATGTGTTTGGCTGTGCAATGGGACCATTGCTAATTGGTTGGATCCTTTGCAAGCTTTGCAAACAAGTCCTGGGATCCTCAATCAGGCTCTTTCCAAAATTGCCTCTGGTGTCTCTTCTAGTAATGGTTTGATTAATAGTGACACCTCTCAAGATCTTAACTTTACCACTTTAATCATGCTTCATTCTGGCATTCGCCCCACTGGTCCCGCGGCAGGAGACTGTAACTCTAACTCTACTATGAGAAAAGTATTACTCACTTGCAATCCATACCAAGGATTTCCTCCAGAATTCTCACCTTGTCAATCTCCCCAGCATCATGAGAAGGAAATCATTCCTGGTTTTGAATTTTCACCACCCTTAGGCCAGTATAAGTTTTCCTGGGATCAAACAGGAAAGGAACATGCCTGGCCATGGTTTGATTGGGTCTTATCTAACAGTCAAGGAGCATTTACTTCACTGACCCCTTTCGCCAGATTTGGCAATCAGCGTTTCTCCTTGTATAGTATTTCTGCTCTGCGTAAAAGCTATGGACAATTAAAATATATCAAAATTCAGCAGTTAGTTAGGGATGCTAGCTTTAATGCCGCTAAGGTTTGTGTGAAACCTCCTTTCTTTTTCCTATTAGCCACTAACATTAGTGATATAAGTTTTAATTGCAACTCTTCACAAGTTGATTGCTATTTGTCAGAGTGTTGGAGTGAGAATAACAATGAGACAGCATTGATAGTACATTTACCTATGTTTGTTCTGTTACCTGTGGAGGAAGATACAGACCAATTTCCTATTGTCAATATCTTTAGGCAGAAAAGAGATTTTGGCATAACAGCTGCTATCATCTCCGCTATAGCTGTGTCTGCTGCAGCTGCAACTACAGCTGCCGTAGCTATGACTAATCAAGTACAAACAGCCAGTACAGTGAATACTATAATTGAAAAAACTGTGTTAGCCTTGCAAACTCAAAATAACTATAACGCCCATATAGAATCAGGAATTCTTTTGGTTAATCAAAGAGTGGATGTATTACAAGAAGAGATAGAAGCTCTGCATAAGATGATTCAATTATCTTGTGTACACGTCCTGAAGGGCCTCTGTGTTATGCCTATACGGGCAAATGTTACTGCTTTAAAAGAACAGCAGGCAATACTCAGCGATTATTTGAAAGGGAATTGGACCGTTCAAGGTGAAATCCATACTAAACAGCTTGTTTTTCAGATAGCCTCACTTAATGCAATGAGACTGGAACCTGTCACATTGGGAGACTTCACATCGTGGATTACTCGAGCATTCTCCTGGGTGAAAGGAATGGGCGGACATGGCTGCAATAGCTGCTCTTATGTGTTTGGCTGCTTTCGTTTGCCTATGGTGCTTCTGTCGCCTTAAGAGGGATCACACCAATTATAAAGCTGCGATGTACCAAGCCCTTGTTGCCATGAATGAGGGAGAGAAGCCAGCCGCCTGGCTTGCTTCACTAGAACCGTAGCTGGAGGTTTCGCCCCCAGACCTATTTAGGCACATGCAAGGGGTATTTCTGTGTTGACTGTATTCAGTGATGGGCAACCTCCCCGGCGCTTGGATCAACCTAAGACATGGGGCCCGGTGGGCGATAGGGTAACCCTAGGACGGGTAAGACCAAGCTGTGGCAAGGGGATGACCTAAGACAGAAGCAGTCAAAATTAACCCCAGTGCCATGTCTGGAAAGTCCCTTGCTTGGGAATTACCTCCTAAAAATTGATGAGTGTATGATGAGAGTGTATGATGAGAATGTGATATACAGGCTGTGGTATTCGCACTAGATGCACTGTGGCTCTGTCCACATAATTTTTCGCACTCTACCGTTCCTGAGAGTTGTAAGGCAAAACACTGCACAGAGAGTAGCTAGTGACCAGTCTAGCTCTCTCTGGAAGGAATATCTGATTGCATGAAGGTTGTGTGTCCTAGAAAGCTTTTCCCTAAAAAACGGCACGAGAGCAGGCCAAGGTCTCATTGGAGTGATGAGCTCGATAGCAGACTTTGTACAATACTCCTCACTACCAACTCAGGGGAATCAGACCTCTACCTTCACCCAGGTACAACATTGCGAAAGATGGTGCTGAAGTGTATGTATTGCCTAGAGTGAGTGAGTTGTTTGATTGGCATCAATATAATAAAAAAGGGGGAGCTGTAGCAAGCCACATTGTTTCACCATTACAAGATGGCACTGGTTTCCGACCCTAATCCTGGCAAACAACTTGGTACAGGCATGCTAATGGCATGCTGAATCAGCAGTTTCTTATCTGGCCCTATGTTTTTTTTTTTTTTTTAATTTTCTATAATCTTTGTTTACATTCCAAAGGCTTTCCCCTTTCCCAGTTACCCCCCACCATATGTCCCATAATTCCTCTCCCCCCCATGCTATTCCCCACTCTTTCCCCCCCCCCACGATTTCACTGTTCTGGGTCTACAATACTGGATCCAATCTTTACAGGCACAGGGTCCTCTCCTTTTTTTCTTCTTGAGAGTCATTTGACTTGCTAATTGTGCCTTGAGTATTTAGGGCTTCTGGGCTCATTAATATCCACTTATCAGTGACTGCATTTCCTGTGTATTCTTTTGTGATTGGGTTAGCTCACTTAGGATGATAGTTTCCAGATCTAACCATTTACCTACAAATTGCATGAATTCATTATTTTTAATTGCTGAGTAGTACTCCATAGTATAAATATACCACATTTTCTGTATCCATTCCTCTTTTGAGGGATATCTGGGCTCCTTCCAATTTCTGGCTATTATAAACAAGGCTGCTATAAACATAGTGGAGCATGTGTCTTTGTTGTATGCAGAGGAATCCTCTGGGTATATGCCCAGGAGTGGTATGCCAGGGTCCTCTGGGAGTGGCATGCCCAATTTTCTGAGGAACCGCCACACTGATTTCCAGAGCGGTTTTACCATTTTGCAATCCCACCAACAGTGGAGGAGTGTTCCTCTTTCTCCACATCCTCGCCAGCACTCTCAAGTTTTTAATCTTAGCCATTCTGACTGGAGTGAGGTGGAATCTCAGAGTTGTTTTGATTTGCATTTCCCTGATGACTAATGATGTTGAACATCTCTTAAGGTGTTTCTCGGCCATCCGAATTTCTTCTGGTGAAAATTCTTTGTTTAGCTCTGTACCCCATTTTTTGATAGGGTTATTTGGTTCTTTGGGGTCTAACTTCTTGAGTTCTTTGTATATATTGGATATTAGCCCTCTGTCGGATGTGGGGTTGGTGAAGATCATTTCCCACGTTGTTGGTTGCCGTTTTGTCCTTCTGACAGTGTCCTTTGCCTTACAGAAACTTTGTAATTTTATGAGGTCCCATTTGTCAATTCTTGATCTTAGAGCATAAGCTATTGGTGTTCTGTTCAGGAACTTTACCCCTGTGCCCATGTCCTCCAGGGTCTTCCCAAGTTTCTTTTCTAATAGTTTCAAGTGTCTGGTTTTATGTGGAGGTCCTTGATTCACTTGGAGTTGATCTTAGTACAAGGAGATAAGAGTGGATCAATTCGCATTCTTCTGCATGTTGACCTCCAGTTGAACCAGCACCATTTGTTGAAAAGGCTATCTTTTTTCCACCGGATGGTTGTGGTTCCTTTATCAAAGATCAAGTGACCATAAGTCTGTGGGTTCGTTTCTGGGTCTTCAATCCTATTCCATTGATCTACCTGCCTGTTGCTGTACCAATACCATGCAATTTTTAACACAATTGCTCTGTAGTACTGCTTGAGGTCAGGGATATTGATTCCCCCAGAAGTCCTTTTATTGTTGAGAATAGTTTTAGCTATCCTGGGTTTTTTGTTGCTCCAGATGAATTTGAGAATTGCTCTTTCTAGATCTATGAAGAATTGATTTGGGATTTTGATGGGGATTCCATTGAATCTGTAGATTGCTTTTGGCAAGATGGCCATTTTTACTATATTGATCCTGCCAATCCAGGAGCAAGAAATATTTTTCCATCTTCTGAGGTCTTCTTCGATTTCTTTCTTCAGGGACTTGAAGTTCCTGTCATACAGATCTTTCACTTATTTGGTTAGAGTTACGCCAAGGTACTTTATGTTGTTTGTGGCTATTGTGAAGGGTATTATTTCCCTAACTTCTTTCTCAGCCTGCTTGTCCTTTGAGTACAAGAAGGCTACTGATTTGCTTGAGTTAATTTTATAACCAGCCACGTTGCTGAAGTTGTTTATCAGCTGTAGAAGTTCTCTGGTGGAGTTTTTTGGATCGCTTAAGTAGACTATCATATCATCTGCAAATAATGATACTTTGACTTCTTCCTTTCCAATTTGTATCCCTTTGACTTCCTTATGTTGTCTAATTGCTCTCGCTAGAACTTCAAGTACTATATTGAAAAGATATGGAGAGAGAGGACAGCTTTGTCTAGTCCCTGATTTTAGTGGGATTGCTTCAAGTTTCTCTCCATTTATTTTGATGTTGGCTACTGGTTTGCTGTAGATTGCTTTTACTATGTTTAGGTATGGGCCTTGAATTCCTGCTCTTTCCAAGACTTTTAGCATGAAAGGATGCTGAATTTTGTCAAATGCTTTTTCAGCATCTAATGAGATGACCATGTGGTTTTTTTCTTTTAGTTTGTTTATGTAGTGGATTACATTGATGGATTTCTGTATATTGAACCATCCCTGCATTCCTGGAATGAAGCCTACTTGATCATGGTGAATGATCGTTTTGATATGTTCTTGGATTGGGTTGGCAAGAATTTTATTTAGTATTTTTGCATCAATATTCATAAGAGAAATTGGCCTGTAGTTCTCTTTCTTTGTTTGATCTTTTTGTGGTTTAGGTATCAGCGTAATTGTGGTTTCGAAGAACCAGTTGGGCAGTGTCCCTTCTGTCTCTATTTTGTGGAATAGTTTGAAGAGTATTGGTGTTAAGTCTTCTTTGAAGGTCTGGTAGAATTCTGCACTAAAACCATCTGGTCCTGTACTTTTTTTGGTTGGGAGGCTTTCTATAACCCCTTCTATTTCTTTAAGGGTTATGGGACTGTTTAGCTGGTCTACTTGATGCTGATTTAATTTTGGTATTTGGTAGCTGTCTAGGAAATTGTCCATTTCCTCCAGATTCTCCAGTTGTTTTGAGTATAGGCCTTTGTAGTAGGATCTGATGATCTTTTGAATTTCCTCTGTTTCTGTTGTTATATCGCCCTTTTCATTTTTAATTTTGTTAATTTGGATACTATCTCTGTGCCCTTTGGTTCGTCTAGCTAAGGGTTTATCTATCTTGTTGATTTTCTCGAAGAACCAGCTCTTGGTTTTGTTGATTCTTTGTATGGTTCTCTTTGTTTCTGCTTGATTGATTTCAGCCCTTAGTTTGATGATTTCCTCTCTTCTACTCCTCCTGGGTGAGTTAGCTTCTTTTTGTTCCAGGGCCTTCAGGTGTGCTGTTAAGTTGCTAGTGTAATAATAACAATGCCCAAAATTTCAGGAAGTAATAATTACTATTCCTTAATATCTCTTAATATCAATGGACTCAATTCCCCAATCAAAAGACACAGACTAACAGACTGGATACGGAAACAGGACCCTACATTTTGCTGCATACAGTAAACACATCTCAGTGTCAAAGACAAACACCACCTTAGAGTAAAAGGCTGGAAGACAGTTTTACAAGCAAATGGTCCCAGGAAACAAGCTGGAGTAGCCATTCTAATATCAGATAAAATCGACTTTCAACCTAAAGTCATCAAAAGAGACACAGAAGGTCACTTCCTGCTTGTCAAAGGGAAAATCCACCAAGAACAATTCTCAATACTGAACATCTATGCGCCAAATGTAAGGGCACCCTCATTCGTAAAAGAAACTTTACTAAAGCATAAAGCACACATCGCACCTAACACAATGATTGTAGGTGACTTCAACACTCCACTCTCCTCAATGGACCGATCAGGAAAGCAGAAACTAAACAGGGACACAGTGAAACTAATTGAAGCTTTGGACCAATTGGATTTAACAGATATATAGAGAACATTCCATCCTAAAACAAAAGAGTATACCTTTTTCTCAGCACCGCACGGTACCTTCTCAAAAATTGATCATATAATTGGTCACAAGACAGACCTCAACAAATACAAGAAGTCCGAACTAATCCCATGTCTCCTATCGGATCACTATGGAGTAAAAGTGGTCTTCAATAGCAAGAAGAACAACAGAAAGCCCACATACACATGGAAACTGAACAATACTCTACTCAATGACACCCTGGTCAAGGAAGAAATAAAGAAAGAAATCAAAGACTTTTTAGACTTCAATGAAAATGAAGGTACGACCTACCCAAATCTCTGGGATACAATGAAAGCAGTGCTAAGAGGAAAACTCATAGCCCTGAGTGCCTCCAAAAAGAAACTGGAGAGAGCATACACTAGCAACTTAACATCTGGCCCTATGTTAATGAGGGATTCTTCTTGTAGCCTATCCTGTGACAAGAGCCTGGCACAAAGACCTTGGTGGCAACTGCTCAGGGATATAAGGCAGCCCATTCCTTTGTCTCGGGGCTCACCATTTTCTCATCATCAAGGTATTCCTGAATAAAGTGCTGTTAAGAAGGATCCTCGGTGTTGTGTCGTTTCTTGCTGGACAAGTACGGTTGTAACAATCATGATTGAAGAGTGTTTCATTGAGGGATTCTCTAGATGGGGTTAACCTGTGAAGAACACGTTTTGTCTCACCCTAGGACCCCAGACTAAGCCAAAAACACATCTCTGCAGACATTTATGTAAACCACTTTTCAGTTATACAGTTATGCATCAATCTAGGAAATCATGCATGGTAAGCAAGCAGTTAACACTGCATGTCTCCAGTCAGACTCTCTCTGCTTTTGAGAAAGTCTGAAACATGTATGGAAGCTAGGGGATTTGGTAATCATTGTAACATATAGATAAAATAAAGAAAATATAACCTTTTTGAATTGTGTGTCTCAAAATTATCATGTTGCACTTATTTATTTACTGGTCTCTCTCTCTCTCTCTCTCTCTCTCTCTCTCTCTCTGTGTGTGTGTGTGTGTGTGTGTGTGTGTGTGTGTGTGTGTGAGAGAGAGAGAGAGAGAGAGAGAGAGAGAGAGGGAGAGAGAGAAAGAGAGAGAGGATCCTAAAGTTAAAAAACTTTGGGCTTTGTTCTCCTTCCAGAATATAGTTTCTGGAATCAAACTCAGTTTGTGAGGCTTGATGGTAAATGCCTTTATAAGCTAAGGCTCTTCTGGCCCACCTCATAATTTGTTTTCTGTAATATACATTCATTTACTTTATTCATGTTTTTATGTTTGTCTCTGTGAGATCATTCACAAAATGTAGGTACAAGTGGTCATGGAAGCCACAAAAATAAAACAACAAAACAACAACAACAACAACAAAAGACAATCAGATCCCCTGGAAATTGAGCTACAGATAGTTATGAGCCAAGATCATCTGGACACTTGGATTGAAATCCAGTTCTGCAAAAGCAGCAAGAGCTTTTATATACTAAGCCATATCTCCTGACCTCATTGCACTTTCTAAATTGTTTAACAAAATTTAGATTCAATTGTGAGTGTATGGATGTGTGTTGGGGTGCTGAAGTGTGGGTAAATCTTAAAACTAGACCAGAGACCAATGAAGGAGGATGAAAATATGTTTTGTTTGAAATATTCATAATGATATTTAATACCTTGCTTGCCATTTTAATTATATTAATTAAAATGATTAAAGATTCCCAATGTTTAAGAAACTGATAGATTTAATGTTGAATAGTGATTCTTCAAAATTCAGTATATGCTACAATTCCACATAACCATGTGTTATTACACTCTGTCCTAAACATATGGATATTAAATAATTAATAATAATAATAATAATAATAATAATAACAATAATAATAATGCAAAAGAGACACAAAAATGATTTGCTCTCAGTTTAAAATGTATTTAGATACACTGCTGGATTGAAAACACTCAGAGGCCTGAATTGAGCTAAGATAATCAACAAGCTGGTGCAGAGAGGCAGAATATTTTATGTGTAATGAAGAGAGGGAGAATGAGAGATATGAAGGTCATGAGAAACAGCCTGATAAAACCTGTACTGCTAACTTAGACCATGGAAAAGTCCCAAGCCTTGCTACTGCTAAGGACTGTTCTGGGTCTGTGACCCTGCACCATTAAGGATCTGTGTCAACATCTCTGGCTCATGTTACCACCAAAATCATACAAATTTCTCTGGTGTGGTTTGTATCCTTGGCCCATGTTCATGTTCAAGGGCTACACAGGGCTGGCTGCACCCACCACATTACTGAGAGTAGTGCTTCCCTTCAGCAGAGTAGTATTGGGGAGCTGGAAAACTGACTAACCCAGCAACCATGAAGGTCCAGATTCAGTGCTTTGAGTATCTGCCCCATCTATGAACTACTAATGCTGCAGAAATAAATCTGCAGGATCTCTATGACATACTGCAACAACAGGATATATGAGAGAAGCCCTAGTTTGGATTTAGTATTGATAATGTGGCAGAAGTCAGATGCTTTGGACCTCACCAATAACTCTTTGCAATGAAAATTTCTAAGTGAAGATGTGTGGGTTAAAGAATATACTCTGTATCACAAATGAACATACAACAGCTTACAAAGCAAGATTGTTTTTCTTTTATGGGCATTTCAAGGGTGATGGGATGATGTGTAAGAACTGGGAGATGAGTGGGATGGGGTGCATTATTAAAAATTCCAAAGGCATCAATAAAATGTATTTTTAAAAAGGCTGTTTTGCGCTGGGTGGTGGTGGCGCACACCTTTAATGCCAGCTCTTGGGAGGCAAAGGCAGGCGGATTTCTGAGTTCGAGGCCAGCCTGGTGTACAGAGTGAGTTGCAGGACAGCCAGGACTACACAGAAACCCTGTCTCAAAAAAAAAAAAAAAAAAAAAAAAAGAGGGGCGGCTGTTTTGAAAAAAATTGCTTTTGTCTATTAAAAGTATACTTTAACGGACAAATAATGATTTGAAGAAACCTATGTTATACCTCCTTCTTTTCTTCCCAAGTTATCAATGTTTGATTTCAACAGGAGTCTGAGTAAACAGGATTTTCTAGAAAAGCAGACTTGTACTGGTCTACTTTAGTAGCAGCTTGTTCATCAAAGGGCACACACAGGGAACCTGTGAAACCCTCTGAGCCATGGTCTGAAGCCAAAGCTTCTTTTTGCTACACACACAGTTAGAAACAGACTTGGACATGTTTGAGATGAAGACTGTCAGAGCAAGTATTGATTAAATGACTTTTCCCCTGACCCTCAGCAGTCTACAGTCATACTTGCTTGAAAAGAACAAGAGGAAGTTTAAATATGAAATTATTTGCTGGCTAGTTGCTTCCTTGGAACTTGATGTCTGAAAAGAATCCCTGACTAAGATCTGAAGCTACTGCAAATGTCTGGTATCTAAGAAACTAAGAAACTCTCCAGAAAGTCTTACACCAGAATAGGAATAGTCCTTCCTCTTCTTCTGAACTAATATTTCTACACATGAGTGGTCATAATATACAGGAACCAGACTTGAACATATACAATCTGTTCCTAAGTGTTTGATTTGATTTGATTATTTGATAATTAATTATTCTGTCAGGACAACAAACAAAGACCTTAGCTTAATTTACTTCTCAGTTAAGTCACAGTAGAGAAAGCACTAACATCCAAATGTTGTATTTATTTTAACAACATGGTAAGAAGGGACAAAGAGGAAGCCTTAGAGTAGCTCATACAGTGTGGAACAAGGCATTCAAAAAGGTGTGTGAAAGAAGAGGAGAGTTCAAATTATATTTCATGCCACCAGACCCATTCCCCAGTTCTGCTCACGAGAAATCTTTTCCAACCTGGCATCACATATGTTTGATTGAACAACTGTGAGTTTTGAAATGATAGCCCTTATAAAGGTGTGTGTGTGTGTGTGTGTGTGTGTGTGTGTGAATTTTCATAACATGTTTATTAAAATTTTTGGTCAGTACTGTTAAATCTACTGGGTCTTAATGTGGGAAAAAGTTATTTGGTACTGAGTTAACTTGGTTAGAGAAAAATGAAGAAAAAGAAAGATGAAGACAGAAGAAAATGTTTTAAGAAAACATTAAGTTAATGAACCAAATGAAAATGCTGAAAGCATCAATTCAATGCTCAAAATCAGAAGAAAACATTAGTATTCTCAGAAAGAGGAGAAGGGAGACAGGAAACACATACAAACAGTCACAGCTATCCTATTTATCTTCCTCATAAATAGTCTGGGAAATCTAAAAGGAAGAATTTGTGAAAGAAATATTGGCATTTGTACAGGTAACACCCTAAGGAAGCAGATGTTCCCAGAAAAGGGAGAGGCAAATGTACTCACATCACATGATGTCCTCATGGGCTTTCAGAGAAGCAGTAAAGGACAGACCTTAAAAGCAGAAAACAGAATGAATAGGGAGTCCTTCTAAAGCTGGTGAAGAGATGGAAGAAAACTTCACAGTTCTGATGGAAGGTATATTTGCAGTGGATTGATCCTTCAAATCCAATGGGGAGGCATAATACAAATATGTCTGTGAAATATACTCAGTCTTTCCCATCATTTAAATGTAAATTTGATATAAAAACATGAATAATAGACCTGGGAAAAGGGTAGATGGCTCACAATTTTGAACCCACCTGTAATTCTAGCCCTAGAATATTGATGAAGGGAATCTCCAGAGCAAGCCATGTAGTTTCATAAGCAGTATCTGAGGGCATTGACTGAGGACCTGACTAAAAAGTAGCAAGTTATATTGATAATTCCAGACATACTTTTTAATCTTCTGTGTGCACAATCATCCACATCCATGCACACATGAAAAACCACAAAGAAAGAGAGAGAGAGAGAGAGAGAGAGAGAGAGAGAGAGAGAGAGAGAGAAATAGGGGCAAATCATCAAGAATGCCTATAAAAACTGTCTCTATAACTGTTACTGAGATTTGTTTGTCATTCCTTGAAGGGATAAATATGGGAATTGTGCACAGTAGCACATACCTTTAATCCCAGTGCTTGAGAGAGAGAAGCAGGTGATTATCTGTGAGTTTAAAGCCAGACTAGTCTATATAATAAGTTCTAAAATAGCTAGGGTTACATAGTGAAACACTGTTAAGTACGAATCTATAAACAAAATAAAGTGTTGAATAAGTATTGCTTAACTTTTGGTAACTCCAATACCACGGTAGGGAGGGATTTGTTTTCAGTGGTGGACCCACTGGGCAGCCCACTAGGTCCTGATGGATAGTTCAACAACCATGACTACCCCACCTGCCTGAGACTCTAAATAACCTCTGGAACACAAAAATGAGGGTTGGAAGACTTGTAAGAAAGAAGAGGGGCTGACAATGTTAGGAGAAAGATAAAAGAGGACAAAGGGGAAGAAGAAAAGGAATACAATATATCTAAAACTGAATTTTTAAATAAAAATATTAAAGGGTTCAAAATTCAAATAAAAATATTTCATGTTAAAAATTTTGTGCCTTTTTCAATTAATAATGAAGTTTGTGAAAAACTAGTTAGAAAAGTAAGATTTTAATTCTTTCTCTGTCTTTGTCCCCCTCTCTGTCTCTCTGTCTCTCTGTCTCACACACACACATGAATGCACACACATACACACACACATACACACTGAATCTCTCTCTGTAGTATCATCCTTATCATCACATTCTTCCAAAGGGACAGGAGGAAGTAGCTGACAGGGAGTCCTCCCTCTGGATAAAGGTAAAAGAATACAGTGGAAAGCACAGCACAGAGCTGATTGACCAAAACCCAAGAGAGTGTCTCAGCCTCAAGCCTGAAAGCAACACCCTTGACTGTTGTAGGAAGATCAAAGCTGCCAGAGGCAAGGGTGAAATAAAACAGAATAATGGATGCATCTCAGCATCTAACGGGAGAATCACACCATAGGCAGTTTAATAAGTAATTTGTAGCAGACAGAGAACATCAAACACATGAAAATAACAGACAGCTCATCATTGTAGAATACTTTCAATCAGCATAATTGACAGGGTCA
Source organism: Apodemus agrarius (assembly GCA_964023405.1). Classification (NCBI taxonomy): domain Eukaryota; kingdom Metazoa; phylum Chordata; class Mammalia; order Rodentia; family Muridae; genus Apodemus; species Apodemus agrarius. The sequence goes on along the minus strand of OZ030017.1, from coordinate 97,079,186 downwards.
GCTGATACTTTTGAATTTACAATGGTGTAAACACTGTGTGCTAGCATTAAAAGCACCTGCAGATTCATTCCTCTGGATGGCATTGTAGGCTATAAACACCTTATTATTTTTTTCCTGTACTTAACTAAAGTTAATCTAAAATCCGCAGCTAATATGCATTACTTAAATAACTGGAGGAAGGCATGGGAAGAAACTATGAGTACCTTAACAACTTCTCTTTTGGCATTTAATATTATGGAGGGATTTGAGTGAGTCTAAGATTTGTTGTGTTCCTTGTAAATTTTGTAACTTTCAATTTTTAAAGTAGGTACAAGTGTTTATGTCAGTTAAATAAGATTTCTTAATTAATCTCTCAATAAAATTCTAACTATGAAATCCTACTATATCTCAGAGTGGAAAATGAGATAATGAAGGAGTGCAGTGAGTAATGTGCTCAGTGCACATAGTACATGTAAGAGGATTGTTTGGGGGCCGGACACTGAGCTCTCAATCCTAGCCTAGTGGAAACATGATGATCGTTTGGAACTGTCCATCCACCCTCTCTGTCAAAATGACAGGTTCATGTCAATAGGTAGAAAGACATGGAGGAAGTCACCTACTCTTCACCTCTGACCTCTACATGCACACACATGAGCATATTGGCACACATATAAAACAGACACATACACAGACACAGATAGGAAATACCATGGAGATGTTCATACTTATTCTTCAGAAATCCTAGAATTTAAGTTAACTCGATTTCTTATTAAATTATCATCATTGTCATCATATGCCAGTATGATATATGTGTGTGTGTGTATGTGTGTGTGTGTTGTTTGTGTGTGTGTGTGTGTGTGTGTTTAGTGTGTTTGTGTACGTGTCAAAGCATGAATGTGCAAGTAAGGTACAGTTTTATGGAGTTAATTCTTTCCTTAATCCTTTACTTGGATTTTGAAAATAACATTCTAAGGACCAGTCTGGGCCTGGAGAGAGGTTCTGTGAGAAGGGCTGTCTGGGAATGGTGAAAAGAACAACTCAAAGTCACATGATGGATCCAACCTGATAACCTGTGCTCTGCTTGCTATTGTAGATGTCTCTTTTCATGTCCTGCTTCCTTTTGTATGTGTGCATGTGTGTGTGTGTGAATATGTGTTTGTTTGTGTGTGTATGTGTGAGTGTGTGTGTGTGTTTATGCCTGTCTGTCCATTCTCTAAGAAGTTCTCTCTTTATATTTTAAAAATTTCTCAGGATAGCACATCTCCTGCAGAACACAGGACTAGTCTTATTTTACTTACCAATCATGTAATTTACTCAAGATTTCCTTTTGATTACCTTATGAATCATCTTCATAGGACCTGAGTCCTTTGATTATTAAGGGACAGAAAGCATACATTTTTTTCCTTAACACTGAAAAAGAATGAAGAGATCCATCTACCTTTGTTAAGCACAGATCATATAACCTAGCAGTGTGGGACTCTGACCTGAAATTACCATTCTACAACACCTAAGCATAACCTTGCTCTGTCCTAAAATGATCTTAAACTCAGGAATATGCCTGCTTCTGTAGCTTTCTGAGAAGCAGGTTCATAGTGTAACTATCCTTGCTCCTTTAGACTCATGAAACCCATTGTAATTCATACTTTAAAGTCTCTTTGATAGCCTAGCCTTTGATACTATAATTCTCAGACTGTTCTTTTCCCTAGATCATGGTTGTGGATGACAGGGCATGATGTCAACCAAGTATGCCTTTGTTTAGTTCTATAAAATGAACAAAGGTCCAGGGAGTGTTTTGGCTGAAAATTAACAGTGACAGCAAAGCAAAGAAAGAAGTAGCTGGTAGTTAGGTCCTATGTTCAGAAATTCAATAATACCCTGCTCTGGCAACTGCACTCTCCTTCTCTCCATCACCGTAAAGGAATGTTATGCCTTAGTCCCTAGGTCGCTGAAGGCAAGCCTTGGAAAGTTGCCAAGTGATAGGTACAAGTGTCCTTAAATTATATTCTAATTGAGTTGATGGTTAACAGGAGTTAACCCAGATCAATACTTTTAATTGCTTCATGAACTCTCAGCCTTGCCTGGGCACATTTCATGCTCTAAGGAGTGTAAGCATCCTGCAGCTTTTACCTAGCATGAGTGTCACCTTAATAAACCAGGTCCCCACTGTTGTAGGGTTTGTGGGGACCCTTGCCTGCTCCACCACAGAGCATGCCTACTAGGGAGGGAGGCAGTGATGGGGGAAATGAACTCTGCTTACCCCATGCTGTTGCCTGGTGGTGTTTGGCTATGTGCAAGTCACAGGATACTACTCCAAATGTGGGGGAGTACAGTCTGAGGTCCTAGGGGAGCTAGAGTTGGCTGGGGATCCCCAGGCCTGCAAGGTAGGCCAGGGTCCTCATGTTCTTAGGCTCTTGGGCACCCAGGAGCTACTGGGAGCTGAGGAAGATCTGAGAATGGGAGTGGGGGCCTGCAGGCTGGATCTAGCCCAGAGCCAAGTGGGAAAAGCAGGGAGAGCACAGGCTTTATCCCATGGGGACAGTTCTTGGCTTGTTGGTGGTGGTGGGTTTGAGATTTGTCTTGATGGTGACCATGGCTGTGAGCATGGAGAGGCCTTCTAGGGGATATAGCTGAGGCACTGTAGGCAAAAGTCTTCTCCATTGCTCCCCAAGGCGGATCCAGATGAAAATGGGCTGTCTTTGGTCTTAAGGCATTTATTGTCATAGCAAAATAGTAGATGTGTAAAACCATACCCACTTCTCAGGGTGGGCCTGGGGTTAAATACTTTTTGCAGGGAGAAGGGTCTGGAAAGGAAATTTTTATTGGATAAATCCTCTGGGCCTTTAAGTACTTCATTGAAATGGAAATCTCTTTTCAGGCTACATGATCATATTTCACATCCCTCTATAAGATAATTTGAATGGGGTACTTCTCCTATGTGAGTGATGCCCACAAATTTATGGAGGACTGAAGCTACTTGACAGGGTGCCCAGTAACAGGGTAAAATGACTTCTGTCCCTTCAGGGTCACTGAGGTTTCTAGCCTTTGCTCAACTAGAAACCAATCTGCCTTTCCTGGTCCTAGGCACTTGGACTTCTCTACTATAGATGGTTTGTTTGTTTACAAAATATTATAGGACATAAGCAAAGCACACGGATAATATTATTTGGATTCAAGGTCTGAGGCACTTGATCTGCCCCGAGCTACATAGCCCTTCTGCTTGCTCTACCTAAGGAAGGTGCTTCCTCTTTAGAGTCAGTTTCTTTTACTAAAGGCTGATGTATCATTGGAAACCATGTTGCAATTGTTGTGGATGAAATAATAGTATACAAACTGATGCCTTGGAAGACTGGAAAGATAGAACTGAAGAACACAGAAAGCTTTAGAATCAAGGTTTTTCTGACCTTGCCTCCACTTTTCCTCCCTGCCTTATATCTTTCATGTAACCAAGAACACAAGGGCCATGTCTTTCCTTTCCTGTGTTACTGAACTTACAAAAGCTTGCTCCCTCTCTGCCTGTGAATGTCTACTAGTGACAAGTGCCTTCTTCATATCTATGCTGAAAATATTACTCACAGTCACATAGGAAATATTGGACAAGTAGGAATTTCCTGATTCCTCATTCCATTCAGATCATTGGATAACTGTCAAATGCCTTCATAATGATCCAGTTCTCTGTTCATGCACAGCATACAAATCCAAAGTTTTCGGTCATTTCCCTGTGCCATTTCTAAGGGCTCTTCTATCAATAATATGTTTGATCAAATGTACTTTTTAAGTTTCTTTTTAGGTACTCAATCCCCTTTAGAACTGTCATTCACAATCTTTGCCATACATTACAATGATATTACCCCCTCTTTCCTGTTCTTGGTTAAAATCAAGGACAAGTCATGTGAGTGGAATAATCAGGTATTTGACTTTTCCTTCTTCCATTTCTGACTAAAATCAGCACTTGGATACATTATACAACATTTGGAAGAATGAATTCCCTCAATGGCACAATAAGAATGCTGGATCTTATTCTGCATCATGCTTCAGATCCTGAAAGATAAAGAATAAATAGTAATATACAGAGTTTCATGAGACACTCTGATTGATGCTCCATTAGGTAAAGAAAAAGGCTAACTCACTTCTACAGACATCAGAATTTGATCATAATAACAGCAATTTTCCTTTGTTGTTGCTATTCCTGGAAAGTTATTATTATGTCCTTCGTGACTGCTACAAAATGCTTAAAATAGTCTGCAGAGATGGCTAAGCAAAGGGTACTACATACTGGTGTTGAAGGGGAAAGTAGCTCATATCCCAGCACTTATATCATGTGACTTGCAACTGCCTATAACTCCAGCTCAAGACAATCAAATGCACAAACTCACATATACAATAAATGTGTAAATTGCAAATATATACTAGTCATATTGTAACTTATTATGCCTTATTTGCCTTATTTGGTTGATACTGGGAGGACTTTGTTTTTTAATGGTGGGATTCAAAGTGTGAATGGACATGGGTAAGCCTAGAGATTCTGAGGAGCAATAGGCAGGAATGGAGAGAGGGGAAACTGCAATTGAAATATAGAAGAGAATGAATACATAATAAATCTTTAAAATATCTCAAATCTCTCTCTCTCTCTCTCTCTCTCTCTCTCTCTCTCTCTCTCTCTGTGTGTGTGTGTGTGTGTGTGTGTGTGTGTGTGTGTGTATGGACATTGTGTGTGTGCGCATGTATGTATGTGTGTGTGTGTATGTGTGTGTATGCACATTGTGTGTGTGTGCATGTATGTATGTGTGTGTGTGTGTGTGTGTGTGTGTGTGCATGTGCCTGAGTATGAAGGACCAAAGAGCAAAATTTACATTATCCACATTCTTTTGTTGAAAGAGAGTTTAATAGTCTGAAGTTCACCAATACTCATTTTCCTTTAGAAAATGAACCTTACTTATCCTCTTGTCACCGTAGCTCTATCAACAGGATTTCTGGTACACACACGTGTTCCATTTATTTGTACATAAATTCAGGACATGATATTCAGTCATTCATAAATTTCTAGGTAGGCCTCAATTTTCCTCAAACAAACTCATAAATTCATGATTGGATATGAAAGAACCCCAGTACATAGTGTACCTCCACTTTTCATTTTAGAAATAAGAAACTGAGTAACAGTGGCATTGTATTTGGTTAGATACATGTAGGCATTTTGGGAGTGAATTGTGTCTCTTTAAGAAACTCACAGTTTCATCTTAAGTTCTATCCTAGTTTCTATGCAACTACTCAGAAAGTGTTAGTCTACAGTGGCAAGATGGCTGCTAAGCTTGATGTGCATTTTATCCCTGGTACATCTACAGTAGATGAAGAAAAATGACTCCAGTGAGTCATCTTTTGATTTCAATACACATACTCAATCTCTCTGTCTCTGTCTCTATCTCTGTCTCTCCCTCTCTTTTTCTTTCTCTCTATCTCTCTGTCCTTATCTCTGTGTCTCTCTGTATCTGTCTCTCTCTGTCTAGCTCTCTGCGTGTACCTGTCTTTATCTCTCTTGCTCTCTCTCACATACACAAAGAGAGAGATAGAGATGGAAAGACAGAGAGAACAGAAAAACATACAAATATTAATTTTTATAGAAAAATAAAACCTGGCAGCGCAGTTGTACCTCCAATGGAACTGGTAGTAGGTCCTCATGCTTGACTCCTGATCCACCAACCTTGCCTGTCTTCCAAGAGTTCTGCCCTAACAAGAGACACAGGTGAGACCTTGCTCAAATACCCAGGCAAGCTGGGATGCCACCACAGAGCCCAGAAGACATGGGATCAAACTCACTCTTGCATAGCCCACATAGCCTTTCTGATCTGCACCTCCATGTGTACCCATAGCAGATTAGAATGCCTGCTTTCCAACCCCACAGTACTTTCTGTCTCCCAAGAGCACTACTCTAACCAAAGTAGGTATTCTCTTGCTGGTGCATAGTATGCCTGCTCTGACCAGAAACAGCACTATTTGCCTCCTAGGAGAAATTCTCTAATACAGATCACACAGGCCTACCTGTCTCTAGGGAGGCCTGCTCCAATCAGAGACACCTAGGTCACTTACCACATTATATACTCAGATGGTTAATGGAAGTGAAAGAATATAAGCAAAAGGAGCCATTGCATTTTGGCACCATCAGAACCTCCTCCTCCTCCCCCTCCTCCTCCTCCTCCTCCTCCTCCTCCTCCTCCTCTTCATCCTCCTCCTCCTCCTCCTCTTCATCCTCCTCCTCCTCCTCCTCCTCCTCCTCATTCTGCTCCTCCTCCTTCTCCTCGTATAAGCACTGCATACTTTATCATACCTGAAGAACAAGATTCTGACCTAAAGTCCTATCTCATGAAGATGATAGAGGTCTTTAAAGAGGATATAAATAATCCCCTTAAGGAAATACAGAAAAACACAGGCAAACAGAAAGAACCCATAAAGAGGAAGAAAATAAATCCCTTAAAGAAGCACAGAAAAATAAAACCATCCCTTAAAGTAGTACAGAAAAATAAAACCAAAGAGGTGAAGGAAAGGAACAAATTGTTCCAAAACTTTAAAATGGAAACAATAAAGAAATCACCGATGAAGGTAACTCTGGAGTTGTAAAACCCAAGAAATAGATCTATAACTACAAAAGCAAGTAACAGCATGAGAATACAAGAGATGAAAGAGAGAATATGGGTGTATAAGATGCTGTAAAAGATGTTGACACAACAGTCAAAGAAAATGCCAACTATAACATTTCCTAACCAAAATCACATAGGAAATTTGCAACAGAATGAAAAGAACAAGAGAGTGAAGATTACTGGTTCAACTTCAACAAAACATAGAAGGAAATTCCCCTAACATACAGAAAAAGATGGCCAAAATAAGAAGCCTATGAAACAAGGATGGATTAGAACAGAACAGACAATTCTCCTGCCATATAATGATCAAAACACCAAATATACAGATCAAAAAGAATACTAAAGCTCTAAGGGAAAAATTCCAATGGTCATATCAAAATTACACATGACCTATCAACAGAGACACTAAAAGCCAGAAGATCCTGTACAGATATCATGTAGTCCGTAAGAAACACCAGATGCCAGTCTAGACTACTATATCTGGCAAAATGCTCAATCACTTTAGATGGAGAAACCGAGATATTTCGAGAAAAATCAAAATGTAAACAATATAATTCTAGTAATCCAGCCATACAGAAGATACTAGAAGGAAAACTCCTATATAAGGAGGGTAACTGCAACCAAGAAAGCACAAGCAGCACAAGCAATTAATCATAACAAATACAAAAAATAGAAATCTGTCTCCCTCTCTCTCTCTCTCTTTCTCTCTCTCTCTCTCTCTCTCTCTCTCTCTCTCACACACACACACACACACACACACACACAATTCCAACAACGAAATAATGGAAGTAACAATCACTAGTCATTAAATTCTATCAACATTAATAGATTCAATTTCCCACTAAAAAGAAACAGACTAGCAGACTGGATACACAAAGAGGATCCATCATTATGATGCATACGAGAAACACACTTCAGTAACAAAGACAGATATTAGCTCTGAGTAAATAAATGGAAAAAGTTTTTCCAAGCAAACTGTGCAAAGAAACAGATTGGGGTAGCCATTCTATTTCTTAGGCATAAAATTGACTTTTCATCAAAAGTAATCTAAAAAGTTGGGGAAAGATACTTTTGACCCCTCAGAGGAAAAATGTAACAAGATGAAGTCTCAATTCTGAACATCTGTGTCCCAAAGGCAGTGCTCGAGGTGAGTGTTGCAGTCCCTGGACTGGTGGTCCTATATTCTATAATAAGACAAGTAGATGAAATCATGACAAGCAATCCAGGGAGCAGCATTCCTCCATGGCCTGTACAACAGCTCCTGCATCCTAGTTCCTTGTATGAGTTCCAGTCCTGATTTATTTTGATGATGAAAGCAATGTGGAACTATAAGCTGAATAAAACCTTTCCTCCCCAACTTGCTTCTTGGTCATGATGTTTTATGCAGTAATAGAAGCCCTGCTTAAATCAAAACATCAATATAGATAGATAGATAGATAGATAGATAGATAGATATAGATATAGATATAGATATAGATATAGATATAGATATAGATATAGATATAGATATAGACATAGATATAGACATAGATATAGACATAGATATAGACATAGATATAGATATATATTGATATATATCAAAGAAAAATAGCATATCTCATAAGATGACAAACCTTTGACAAAATTCAATGCTAAATGACTAAGAGAGATATGAATATTAGTCAGAAAGTTCAGAATACCCTGGAAACAAACCCAGGCCTTCAGAGTGCAACAAGAAGGAAGGCCCAAGTGAGGATGCTTCAATCACACTTAGAAAGGGTAAGAAAATAATCATGAGAGGCATAGGAAAGGAGGGACCTGAGTGGGAAGTGGAAAGGGATGGGAAATTGCAGGCAGGATAATATATGAGTAGAAACAGGAGACAAGCCCAGATTGTCAGAAGAATGAATAAAAATATACAGCTGCCAGGGGATGTGGAGTTTGGGGCGGGGGTGGGGGTAAGGCTACAGAAAGTCCTAGAAACCTGGGCTAAATGAGGCACCCAGGACTCAATATGGGTGACATTAGCAAAAGTGCCCAAAAGTGGGGAGATGGAACCTGAACAGTCCACCCCCAATACTTAGAGATCCTAGTGATTGGATAGGAACACCAATCAACCTTCAAAATTTTGGCCCACAATTTTTCCTTTCTAAATTACAGGGATATACAGGGATAAATATGGGGCAGGGTGTGAAGGAATGACTACCTAGTGACTAGCCCTATTTGGGGTCTATCCAATGGGTGGGCACCAAATGTTGACATTATTACTGTCATCTGAAAGAAACAACCAGCAGCTGACAGAGACATATTTAGATATTTAGAGGCAACCATTGGAGTTAGTTCAGGGACCTGTTTCAAAGAGTTTGGATTGAAGGAACTGAAGGTGATAGAAACCCCATAGAAAGACTAACAGTGTTAACTAAGCTGGACCTCTGGGAGGTCTTAGAGACTATGCCACCAACAAAAAGCATAGACAGGCTTGTCTGAGGACACTGAGACATATGTAGCAGAGGACTAACTGCTTCGTCTGGCTACAGTATGAGAGACTTAATGCCCTAGAGAAGAGATATGCCTGGGAAGGAGGTATTACCCTTTCACTGGTGAAAAGGAGGATAGTATGGGTATCTCTGGGAGAAAGGGAGAAAAAGTGGTGGCAATATTTGGAATGAAAATAAATAAAATATCTAAGTTTAAAAACTGGCAGCATAGCTCCTGGGGAAATGGATTTCTCAAAATTACAAATGTCACTCAATGTACTGAGCTTATTTTTATTTTCATCTAACTTGTAGCAACTGTCCTAATTTCTTCTCTTGGGTCTGGATTTCAGGACAACCATTGTTTTAGTCTTGTCTTGCTTTCAGACAAAAGTGAAAACACTAGACTATGGGATACTGTTATCCATTTAAATCCCATGCTTCCCAGGAAAGGGGGCTTGGCTATGAGTCAAATCACAGTTATCTTAGGATAAGGAATGACCCACATTTCTACAGGCCAGAAGACAGAAGCCAGTGAATCCATGGGCTTTTTACCCAGGCTCTTAAAGCAGAAAGGCTTGAAGAAGTCTGAGAGATGCCAAGGATGCCTTAGCCATCTCCAGAGGTAACCCTGAGTTCTTCTGCTTACCCCTATATACTCCCCTGAGTTCTAGTTAGACACACTAACAAGTCTAACCTTACACATTTGACATGTTTTGCCTATCTTCAGCTTCTTTGTGAATAAATGCAGGCAAGAATCTTTGCATGTGTACTGTAAAATGTGGCCTTTTCAGACTTATGGAAGGGCCTTGTACGTACATGGTAAGGAAGATGCAGCTGATATAGTTGGTGTGAAAGCAAGGAACACATTTGGTATTCACCCGAGAACACCGACGAGAACTATGTGTCCTTAATCAGTAAGAGTAACAGTTTTGGTACAAACAATAGATGGTGTTCCATAAGATTCAAACATGGATACGGGGATTCTGATATCCCTAACAAGCTAGACTTGTCAGTTCTCAATAACCCAGTGAAACAGAAAAATTCGGTAAAACAACATTAAACAATTTGTTCATACTGTGAAAAGAAGTGATGACTCCTCCCATTCCATTTGTTTTTTATTTGGCATAAGGGTTAGGTTTAAACAAAGGAAAAAGAGTATGTATAAGTAAACAGTCCAGGACAAGATGTGTTCCTGCCACCATAACTGTCTGCTTTCCCAGTTTCAATCTGACAAGTTTCAGAACTGTGTAAAAATGTTTACTTATCAAAAAGTTTCTTCTCTAACACTGTGTTTTCTTCCTTCCTCCAGCCTGAACTTCCTGGGGAAATCCAACTTCTTGGGGTCCATCATTGCAAGAGCTTAATAATTAAAAGTGGGGACATAAGTGTCTGTTTAAAATATCACCATTCTTCTAGTAGAGTTACAGATCTATAAGAGGAACTACTTAGACAACTATTACCAAATAAAATTACATGAAATCCGATGTATAAAGAAGGAAAGGTTATGCCTCTCAAGTTAGAAATCAAAGAAGAGGGAGGCTTAGAACAATGTAGAACTTGGTGTCCAATACAAGCTTTATATGATGTTGGACTAATACTCATGATGATAACCACAACTATAATTAGCTTTCAGTGATGACACAGGTGTTTCCATATGTCTCAGGCTACAGAACACTCTTCCTAGATAACTGCTTCCTGAAAAATAAAACATTCCTTCTAAGCAATACCAGGGAAGGTGATAAGACACAAAAATTCTAGGAAACTTAAGAGGCCTCCAAAACTCCAAAACTTTATGTGGTAAGTTACAAGACTCATATAAAGGTCATGGAAGCAGCAGTAATTGGAATGGAGGAAAAGTCTCCAGTAGAATAACTTACAGGCAGGAATCTCAAAAACTACAGTGTCACAGGCATGCTCAACAAGTTTCACAGATGCAGCTATCTCTGAGTTGCTCAAATTTCTATCAGCAACCTCAATAATTCCATCAACTAGACTTTCATTGAATCAGTTCACTGATCTGACATCTTTGTGGGATGATTAAACATTGTTTACATTTCCCCAGGGAAAGACACACAGTCACAAAATACATATTGAAGCTTTCCAGAGGGGGGAAATAAGGAAGACAATAGAAAAAAAAAGGATCATAATATTTGGATAAGCCAGCACTGAGGTCACATAGCAGCCAGAAGCCACACAACAAGGGCTTATGCTCTAAGAGCAAGAATCAACAAATGGGACCTCATAAAACTGCAAAGCTTCTATAGGGAACAGGACACTGTCAATAGGACAAAAAGGGCAACAAACATATTGGGAAAAGAGTTTTTTACAAATTCTACATCTGATAGAGGGCTAATATCCAACGTATACAAAGAAATCAAGAAGTTAGACTCCAAAGAGTCAAATAACCATATTAAAAATAGGGTACCAACCTAAACAGGGTCTCAACTGAAGGAAACTCGAATGGCACTGAAACACCTAAAGAAATGTTCAGCATCCTTGGTAATCAAGGAAATACAAATCAAAATAACCCAGAGGTTCCACCACACATCAGTCAGAATGGCTAACATTAAAAACTCAGTAGACAGCAGATGTTGGAGAGAATGTGGAGAAAGAGGAATACTTCTCAATTGCTGATGGGATTGCAAGCTGGTAAAACCACTCTGGAAATCAATTTGGCAGTTCCTTAGAAAATTAGACATAGTACTACCTGAGGACCCAGCTATACAACTACTGGGCATATACCTAGAAAATGCTCCAACATGTAATAAGGACACATGTTTCACTATGTTCATAGCTGCCTCATTTATAATAGCCAGAAGCTGGAAAGAACCCAAATGTCCTTCACAGATGAATGGATACAGAAATTATGATATATATGAACAGTGGAGTACTATTCAGCTATTAAAAACAACGAATTCATGAAATTCTTTGGCAAATGGATGGAACTAGAAAGTATCATCCTGAATGAGGTAACCCAATCACAATAGAATGCAACTGGTATGCATTCACTGATAAGTGTATGTTAGCCGAAAAGCTCAAAATAAACAAGGTACAATTCACAGACCATAGGAAGCTCAAGAAGAAGGAAGCCTGAAGTGGGACTGCTTTGGTTCCTGTGAGAAAGAGAAGAAAATACTTACAGGAGTAATAAAGCAGACAAAGGGTGGAGCAAAGACTGAAGGAAAGGCCACCCACAGACTGTCTTACCAAGGGATTCATTCTACAAACAGTCACTAAACCCAGACACTCTTATGGATGACAAAAAGTGCATACAGAAAGGATCCTGTTATGATTGTCTCTGTAGGGCCCCTCCTAGAACCTTACAGATACAGATTCAGATGCTAGCAGACAACCATTGGACAGAGCATGGGGTCCCCTATTGAGGAGTTGGAGGGAGGATTGGAGGAGTTGAAGGTTTTGCAGCCCCATGGGAAGAACAATGTTGTCGGCCACCCAGATGCCCCAGGACTCCTAGGGACTAAACTATCAACAAGTGGTACTCATGGTTCCAACAAAAGTTATGGCAGAGGAATGCCTTGTTGGGCATTAGTGGGAGGAGTGGTCCTTGGTCCTGTGAAGGATCAATAGATGCTCCAGCAAAGAGAAATCCATGGGGGTAGGTGGGAGTATGTGGAGTGGAGGGGCATATACTTGGAGGCAGGGGGTGGGAGAAGGTGTTGGGGGTTTCAGGGAGAGGGAAACCTGGAAAGGTTTTGGCATTTGAAATGTAAATGAAGAATATATTCAATAAAAAATGGAAAAAAAGAAAGAAAGGGTAGCTTGAGAGAAGGGGTAAGGAAGCCCAATATGCCAGAAAAATCATGATTTTAATCTGGCCAGCACTCAAAGAAAAGTGACAGAAAAAAAAGTAAAACAGAACAAACAAGAATAAACAACAACAACAACAACAACAACAACAAATCATATCTTTCAGATTTATAAATATGGGCAGAACCAACTGAATCTCTGGTAGCTTTTAGGACTTGGGTAGGGGCTGAAATTCTGCAACAGAAAAATACAGTATCTCAGTAAAGGCTTAACTTAATCCACATCTTTAGCATGGCTCATTGGGAACTGGCTTCTTGGATAGTCTCTTTCAATGGCAATGCTCTATTTCTACCCAGGCCAAAGATTTCATTTTCTTTTTTTTGGGGGGGGGGGAGAGGAATTATGGGACATTTGGTGGGGGAGAACTGGGAAAGGGGAAAGCCTTTGGAATGTAAACATAGAATATAGAAAATAAAAATTAAATAAAAAATACTGAAATAAAAAAAATATTTCATTTTCTTGACCAGAACTAATAGCTTTTCCTTAATCCTCCTGTGACAGGTCTTCATATTTTATATTAATAATAAATGAAACCAGGAAAGTGAGCTATTATCCAAATACCTAAACCTACATGGAACTAAGATTTCTTTAATTAATAAAAAGAAATTTTCATTTTTTCTTCAAATTTTTGTACTGTTGATTTGAATAAGAATGGCCGACATAAGCTCATAGATTACAATGTGTGGTCATTAAGGATGAGTATGATTGAATAAAGTAGGAGGTCTAGCCTTGTTGGAGGAAATGTGTCAGGAGGAGTAGGCATTGATGTTTGGAAACACATCTGAAGTAAATTTTATACATCCCAAAGACTCACTTCATGCTGCCTATGGAATCAAATGTCAAATTTTAGCCACTTCCAGCACCATATTTCCCTGC